>MDKI01086154.1:0-23300 GCA_005239505.1 Nicotiana paniculata | reverse complement strand
CCGCCGCAGCAGTTGTGTGTATTCATGGTACTTGCTGAGTATGAGTGTTTAAGTGAGAGCATGCAATATATATGTTATATATTATATATGGATCGGGCTGCACGCTGCAGCAATATATAGATTATATATAGGTCGGTTTGCACGCTGCAACAATATATATATTGTATATGGATCGGGTTGCATGCCGCAGCAATGTACATATTGGATCGGGCTGCACACCACAGCAGATATATCGCTTGGGCTTAAGGAGCCCCTCCAGGAGTCTGTACACCCCCAGTGAGCGCAGTCGACTATTATATGGAACGGGCTGCATGCCGCAGCAGTATATATGTATATATATATATGTATATGTATATATATATAGTATATATATGTATATATATATATATACATGTATATATATATATATATATATGTACATATATGTGTTGGATCGGGCTGCCCGCTGCAGCAGTTGTGTGTATTCATGGTACTTGCTGAGTATGAGTGTTTAAGTGAGAGCATGAGATACTGACAGTGGAGTCACGAGTGACTGAAAGGCTTGCCCGAGAGGCTTTAATATGAGTGATATTGTGCCCAAGGGGCTTATGTTTTTATGAAAATGTTATTTTCACTCTTCTTTACACTGAGCCTCTGATAAATGTGGATAAATGTTTTTATATGAGATTTTTAAATGGAAACTGGAGTTTTATGAAATATTCGGAATTGTAGATTCCTGAATTGATTTATTCATTTCCACCGTTATTCATTATACGGATTTACATGATTTATAAATGCTCATCACTACACTCAAGTTTTTAGTTACTTTGATTACTTACTGAGTTGGAGTACTCACGTTACTCCCTGCACCTCTATGTGCAGATCCAGGTATCGGATCATCTCACTAGTTGATTTTCGGACATGCTTGGAGTTGTTCGAGGATCGAGGTAGCTGCTCAGCGTCCCCAGCTCACCTCCTTTCTTTTCATCAGTTCATAGTTTTGTCTTTTGTAATCCAGGCTTTGTAGTAGCAAGTCACCTCATTGTACATTGTATTTATAGTCTTAGATGCTCATGACAGTTGACTCCAGGTTTTGGGAAAAAATATAAATTGTTCATATCATGTTGTTGTTTTTAAAATCTGCTAAATTTGGGAAATTATGAAATATTGTGATAGTCTGAAATTGTTGGCTAGCCTAGTTCCATGATAGGCGCCATCACGGCCGGCTTAGTATTTGGGGTCGTGACAAGTTGGAATCAGAGCCTAGGTTACATAGGACTCAACGGTCATGAGCAGGTTTAGTATAGTCTTGCGGATCAGTACGGAGACATATGTACTTATCTTCGAGAGGCTGCAGAACCCTTAGGAACAATCTCATTTTTCTTGAATTCTATCATACCATTTGGTTGATTCTGGAAATATAAACTTCTATTGTTTCATTCTCTCACAGATGGTGAGGACTCGCGCTACCGATCAGGGCGATCAGCCACCAACTAGACCAGCGAAGGGTCGAGGGCGTGGTAGAGGTAGGGGGCCAGCCCGTGCGGCAGCCAGGGCAGTACCAGTTGATCCCCCTACTGTTCACGAGCAGATCCCCGCCGCAGATACTCCAGCGGGACAGGCTCAGGCACCGGCAATGCCTATTGTTATTCCGGGTCTTCAAGAGACCTTGGCTCATATCTTGACTGTGTGTACCACCCTTGCTCAGGCAGTTTCCGCTACTTCTCAGGCCGGGGGAGGCAGTCAGACTCTAGTTGCCAGGACACCTGAGCAGGTTACTCAGGGCCATCAGACACGGGGGCGGTTCCATCCCAGCCAGTTGCTCCAGTTCAGGACTTCGTGGTTCCAGCTATTCCGGATGATGAGCAGCGTAGGCTGGAGAGGTTTAGTATACTTCAGCCACTGACATTCAATGGTACTGAGGGCGAGGATGCCCAGGGTTTTCTGGATAAGTGTCAATGGATGCTTCGTACTGCCGGGGTTCTAGAGACCAGTGGGGTCTCGTTTGCTACTTTTTAGTTTTTTGGTGCTACTTTCACTTGGTGGGAATCTTTTGAGAGGCGTAGGCCTGTTGGTTCAATACCCCTCACCTAGAAGCAGTTCTCCACTATCTTCTTGGAGAAGTATGTACCCCAGTCTCACATGGAGGAGCAGCGCAGGCATTTTGAGCAGCTGCGTCAGGGGGAGCTATCAGTGATGCAGTATGAGATGCGGTTTTTAGAGTTGGCTCGTCATGCCACCAAGTTTGTCCCTACTGATAGGGAGAGGATTAGGAGGTTCGTGGATGGCCTCACTTATCAGCTCCGCCTTTTTATGACTCGGGAGAGAGTATCAGGTGCTACCTTCGAGCAGGTTGTTGATATTACTCGCGATACTGAGTCGGTTCGCCGCCAGGAGCGGGTAGAGAGGGAGGCCAAGAGGCCTCATGGATTGAGTGGTTCTAGTGGTGCTCCTTCCAGGGGAAGATTCAGCATGGTAGAGGTCGTTCGTTCAGGCCTCCTCGGCCAGGCCGCCCAGCCTATAGTGGTGCATCTTCGAGGCATGGTCCCCGCGGTTCTCAGCCAGGCCATTCTTCATTCGGTGCCCTTCCATCCCAGATTGCAGCTCGAGCACCATCAGTTAAGGGTTCCTCTATGCATGGTTCTCCTAGTGGCCATTCTGGTGCCAGGGTTCTTTTCAATCCCCGTCTCCAGCTCCAGGGAGTTGTTTTGAGCGTGGAGAGTTTGAGCATATGAGGAGTCAGTGTCCTCATCTTCTTGGAGGCCCATCTCAGCTGAGGAGCAGGCCTTGAACTTCAGCTCCAGTTATTTCACCACCTACCCAGGCAGCCAGGGGTGGTAGTCAGTCAGCTAGAGGCCGCCCTAGAAGGGGAGGTCGAGCAGGTGGAGGTCAGGCCCGTATGTATGCATTTCCATCCAGGCCAGATGCTATGGCCTCTGATGCAGTGATTGCAGGTATTGTCTCAGTCGGTTGCCGAGATGCTTTGGCTTTATTTTACCCTAGTTCTACATATTCCTATGCTTCATCATATTTTGCCTATTTTCTGGATATACCCTGTGAGTCTTTAGTTACATCTATTCATGTGTCGACTCTGGTGGGAGATACTATTGTTTTTGGACCGTGTGTATCGGTCGTGTGTGATATCTATTGGGGCTCTGGAGACCCGAGTGGACCTACTGTTACTCAGCATGGTCGATTTTGATGTAATATTGGGTATAGACTGGTTATCCTGATACGCTCAAGTTATACTTTAATATAGTGTAAAGCGGTCGAAGTCAAATATAATAACCCAACAAGTTTGGGGTCGAATCCCACAGGGAATAGGCGTGAAAAGGTTACTTTGATAGTGTGATTCTTAACTCAAATCATATCTCTATTCCGTTAATGTAACAAGGATATGGGGGTTGATTGTGTAATAGTCAAATTATAATAATAACAAAGATGATTAATTAAAGTTGTAACTAATATGATTAACTAAACCAAGGTTGTGTCCCCTTCAATGAAGTGTAATGCTAATGGGTATTAATATAATATATTTCTAATGGAAGGTCCTTTAGATATGCAAATGATTTCTAAATCACCACCCAATATTTTCCAATAGTTGGGTAGTATTTCCTCTTTATGATTTTCCCAAATATAAAAGAGTTGCAATGAAGAGTAATCACTTAATGCAAAATAAAACCCACTTATTCCTAAGCGATTCTATTAAACAAGATCTAAACCCTTGAGTCTTTGATATTTACTCTTACCTATTCTAACCCACTTTTCCAAGATAAGAAAGAATTTATGGCACTTGTTAATGTTCGCAACCACTAACAATAAATGAAGAATGAAGAGCAAAAAAATATCAACCAACCATTATATATATATTCAATGTTAAATACCCAAAAACATAACACTCATTTAGGGTCCACAACCTTAGAATTTAAGACTAGCCACTCATACTAAATTATAAAAAGATAAAGAGTATTTAATGCCATGAATGCTTACAAAACACAAGATCTTCACTTCTAACACTTCCAAAAGAGAGGAATATTCAAAGGGTATGTTGTATCTCTAAAACCATACAAGCATGACCCACAAAACCCAAATTAATCTATTTATAGTGGGCCAAAAATCGGGGTCAAAATCAGACAAAAATACCCTTTCCGGTCAGCTATGCGACAGCATTCCTATCGTAGAACAGGTATGCGGTTTGCATTCTTCGCAGGTTTATTGCAGATGTAAAACCCTGGTTTTCAGCTTCCCATCGCATTGTTGATCTGCGGTCCGCATTGTTGATATGCGACCACAGAGTTGCATTGCATTCTAGAAGTGGGCTTCAGGTACTGGAGGTTCTGCGGTCAACTATGCGGCTCGCAGATGAGTTATGCGATCGTATAGTCGATCGCATTTTTGCTCTTGAAATTCACCAATCTTTCTATTGACGTTTGCAATCCATCTGGGCCATCTGCGATCCGCAGATCAGGTCTGCGGTCCTTCCATGTGCCTTCTGTGATCGCATTTTGCTCTTTTCCTTATATTTTTAGGTTTTTGTTCTCTTTTGCATGTTCTTGAGTGTTTAAGCCTCATGCACTGCAAAACATCAAAATTCCATAAATATAAAAGGCAGAAAACAAGCTATAATTTAAGCAATTTGACATTAAATGTGTCGTAATTCTCCGGCACATCAACACCCCCAACTTAAACTCTTGATTGTCCTCAAGCAACAAAAACTACTCTATCCTAACCTAATCTCCAAATACAAGACCGGAAACATTAATGACCAAGGATAGTGTTAAGTGTCAGTCCCACAAGCATGCATTTTCATTTATCTACCCTTCATGAACAGTCACTGCTATTTACAAGGAACTAATCAACTAGTGAACTTTGAGCCTCGACCAATTTGACAAAATGTTACTCTCAGCTAAGTGACTTGCATCCGACTTCAAGAACTCAACTACTGTCAAACTTCACAGTTCATGTGCCCTTATCAGAAATAAAGAAGATCCCAACTCACAATATTTACAATGACAACAACAAGGGACATATTTACCAAAACACTCACACTCACAGAGAATTTCAAGTGTTACAACACATCATACCATAGGCTTGCCCTTATTTTAATTTGTTGCTTGTTCAAGAACATTCGGTTGGAGATACCATAAGGACTTTTTGGCTTGTAATGTAGGCTTAGGGAAAGGTTGGATAATCATTTCGGTAAGTGACTACCCCCTCCTTGAACACTACTCACATTTTCCTTTCTCGTTGCACTTTGTTTCTTTTTCACTCCACATAGCCTCTTTTGCATTTAGTTACCCACGTAGAACTACTTGAATTACCTCACTAAATCTATTCAAAGATCCCATATTTATTTACAGACATGTCTCTTTTTCTTTTCTTTTTATCTTTATATATATATATATATATTTTTTTTTTTTTTTGGAGCTTGAATAATTTTCAAATGAATCTTTTGAGGTTTAAATTCTACGCTCACTGCATAACCCTACCAATCTCCACTTTGACACTAAACCCCCCAACTTCGGCTTTTTGCCTCATTCTCAACATTCAAGGAGGGACTGGTTCAAAAGAGGGAATTATTTTACAAAAGAGAAAGGTTTGTAATGAGGTGACCAAAGAAAGGGTTCAAGGATCAATTGGGGTAACTAGTGATAGTATCTATACAATGGTGGCTTGAAAGGCTAGCGGAGTTTCCAAATAACACAAAGAATGACTAAGGTCATTTTTCCAACCAAACATAATTATCATCAGCATTGAAAGACCAATCGGGCAAGTTCTAGATGACAGAAGTGAACACAAGAATTATTGATGCAAAATCTAACACACATGGCACATGATTGTTTGGTTGAACATAGTTTTAGCTCATGAGTCAAGGCTTGACAACTTGCAGCTTTCATCATATTTACATGTATAGTTCTAAGTACACATAGCGTCAAAAAGCGAGCCTCAAGTTCACACAGTTGATTCCTTTTCAACACAAAAAGATATCTTATTTTTTTAAAAAAGGAATGGTGTAGATTATTTACAAACACACATGCTTGAAACTAGACACTTACACCAAAATCGGACAATACATTTCGTCCCAGTGCCATGGTTCTACTATTACACACTTGGAAAAGAACCCGGCAAAGAAAAACCAAGGGGAATTCATTGCTAACAGTTGAGGGAGATCCTACATAAACTAACTACTTGTTTTTTTTTATGAACAAGAGTAGAAGGTAATAAGATACTCTAATATCACAAAAAGGGTATGTACACTATTTTCTCGACAACTTGGAGATCAATCATAACAAAAAAAAACAAAGACACATATATCATAAAAACAAACAAGTACAATAGTTCGATGATTATCCAAGTTGTCACAAAAGATACTCCTATACAACTACCTTGCCACCACCCCCAACTTAACAGCATGCATTTTCCCTAATGCATAAGAAATGTAAAATAGAGTAAGGGGCTCCCTGGGGCACGCTAAGCGCTACCGGAGTCCGTGGTCTGCTGGGTGGCAAAGGGGTCAATGATCGCCAATGGAACAGGATCAGCTGAGGTCGCAGCAGGGGGCTCCCTGTAGCTGTGGTGACTGCAATCCCCTTACCCTTCTCCTGATGGCCTTCCTCATCATCTGACCCGAAATCAATATCCTCCTCGTCAGTCTCCTCATCCTCGGACGCTTAAGAATGTCCGGAACCCTCCCCAGAAGGTACATCAACTGGTGCAGGGGGAGATAGAGGCTAAGAGACTCTCACAGTCGGGGCTTCCTAGGCTGTCATCAGAGTAGAGAAGTCGAAGTTCAGTCCAGTGGCAGCAATGTCTGCTCCCTGCTCACCTTCCTTGGGCCGGAAGGAAGATAAATCAAACTCCAAATTTTGCATCTTGTGGAGCTCAGTCTTCAAAGTAGATACATCAGTATGAAGCGCTGGTAGGTCCCCAACCTCACCCTGCTATATCTTCTCAATCCTGGCCTCAAGTCCCTTTAGGCGACGCTCGTACGATACATGTTGCTCCTAAAGAGCAGTCACTGAATACTGAATGGGGGTCAGGGCCTGCCGGATAAGTGTGGGAAGGTCTCTCGGGAGCTTGTCTACCTTAGCATTTGTGTGCTGAGCTAGGAGACCAAGCTGTGAAAGAACTGGCAGTGGAACAGCAGATGGAGCACTGACCCGAGGGTTAGGCTGAGGAGCAGGAGTGGATGTCTCTGCCATCTGAGGTGCTATAGGAGTCTAAGAGTGGGAGGGCTCTACCTCAGCAGACATCTAAATCTGAATCTCTGGGGGGTAGCAGCTTGCTTTGGCGCCGCATCACTAATGCGTGTGATGTCGATGTCCTTCTCAGCTTGACCTTTCTTGTCGAAGGTAGGCAATAAAGGAACACGAACCGTCCTACATAAGGCAGTGATCAAGCAGGGGAAAGGCAATGATGTTTGTTTCTGCCAGGTCCGGACTCCTATTTCCTGGAAGATGATGTCGTTGAGATCAATTGTAATCCTTGTCATAATGCAAGCAATGAGAATGGCTTTCTCAATGCTTATCTCGGTTTCATTTCTGGTAGGGACCAAATGTGAAGTGATGAAGCTGAGCCAAAATCTCCCTTATCTCGTAAGATCCTCCTTGTAGATTTTATACTTGGGGTCAATCCAGGCTGGGGTCCCTCGGGCAATCACAGATGCAACCCAAGCATGTTCGCCATCTTTGTTGGCCAATTTAGCAACATCCTCGGCCGTTCTCGGGCGACCTGTTGAAATGTAATGAGCTTGGATGGCTTCCCGGTGGCATAGTACATCCTTTCCCCGAACCAGAACTTGCTCAGTGAATATCCTGTTGCGTTTGTGGTGAGCATTCCTTGAGGCCCCGTAGGAGGCATACAACTCCCTCACCGTTGTTTCATTTTACTCCCCAGGTATCTCAGTGAAGCATTCCCACTTTCTAGCCTTGATGTTTGCTAGAATGTGGGGATATCACTCTTGGAGGCCATTGAGACTCAACTGCTTCTCTGCTAGGATCTTCCACTTGTCAAGCCCCGTTCTGTACAGTTCTCTGGATTTAAGGAGTGGGAACCGGAGCTTGTAATTATCACTTTGCTTCCTCCTCACCTCATCCACTAGGTCAACCTCCGGCTCAGTGTCCCCTTCATCAGACTGGGAGGAACTTTCAACAACAGCTTGTGGAGGTGCTTGACGTGCTCGTTTGGCCGCAGGTGCTTGCCGGCTCGAGGAGGCCCTCTTAGAAGCTGAAGCTATAGATTTGTGAGTCATGACTGCACAGAGAAAATACGTGTAAGTGGAAGAGCGGGAAAAATAAAAGAGACTAAGAAAATAATTAATTAAAAAAAATCAACTATGCGACGGGGTATGCAATCGCATAACCACTATATGAACCGCAGACCCGTCGCAGAATTACTCATAGCTTGAAAGTATCAATAATGCGATGACATATGCGATCGCATATCCACTATGTGTTTCGCATAGTCATCGCAGATTTGAGTGAAAAAATGTAATGCTATTACGCGATCGCATATTCCACGGCCGAGGTGAGTCTACGATCGCAGACTTTGTCGCAAAATAGGGGCTGGATTGGAGATCTCACTGTGCAGATATGCGATGCAAATGTGGTCCGCATTTCAACTATGCGATCATAGATGCGTCGCATTATTCTTTATTCCTCACTCGACCTAGGGCTTAGTCTGCGACGCAAATGCGGGCCGCATAACCAAAATGCGGATCGTAGAACCTATCGTTTTTAAGCTAATTCAACCCTAACAATGCATTTTTCTTTTCCCTACCTACCACGCTTGCTTTCAGTCGAAATTTCTCATTTCCCTTCTCCCCTTTGCGACAAACTCAGACTCATAAGTAAAAATGAAAAGAGAAAAACAAAAATGCAAAATTTAACCCGTAAAATAGAGTTCAACCTTGAATGAGTAATGTAGATTAGGGAAGGAAACATACCAGATGAAAGGGGAATGCACTTGAAGGTTTGTACAACTACGAATCTTGAATCCTTAACCACGATTGTAACCCAGAAGTGGTGAATTTAATCGACCGTTACACTTTTTGTTCTTCCCGTTTTTCTCTGTTCGTGTTTTTCTCTTTTCTTCTCTTTTTTTTTTTTGGTTTTGTTATTTGTTTGTGAATTAAATGAGAGGAATGCGAGAAAAAGGTTAGAATACTTACCTGGGGAGTCTGCGATGAGTAAGTGACCACATAATGTGGTATGCGACCCCATATCCATTATGTGGCACTGTATTGATGAAGCTTAGAACACTCCAAAATACGGCGCACTATGCGATCGCGAAGACGGAATGCGGTTCGCATAGTGCACCATCTTACCGCATTTTGCCAACTCAAATTTTCCAAGCACACTGCCTTCGTCTGCGATAGCAATGCGAGCCGTATAGAGGAAATGCGATCGCATATGCGTCGCAGACTTGCCAAATTTTTCTGCTTTACTTTTGCCAAATTTAAATCCACCTGCACTCTCATACACCCGTTAAGTTTCTCAAAGTACCTTATTTATTCAAAAAAAAAATGAGAAAAGAAGGAAAAAACAAAAGAGTGTTACCACACATGGGTTTCCAACCATGAAACGCTTGATTTAACGTCGCGGCACGACAAAGTTGGTGTTCTCTTGAAGTCATTCATCAGTGGGACAAGGACCATCCTTAAGAGCCAACTGCTCTACAACATGCCTCTCACCATTTGTGCCCAAATAGTGTTTGATTCATTGGCCATTTACTTTGAACGTCCGAAGTCTGTCCTCAATTGCTAGTTCCACAGCGCCAAAGGGAGAGACATTTACCACTTTGAAAGGACCAGACCATTTTGATTTGAGCTTTCCCAGAAACAGTTTGAGTCTTGAGTTGAAAATCAACACCAAGTCCCCGGACTTGAACTCCCTTTTCAAAACCTTCTTGTCATGGACAAATTTCTTTATTTCCTTATACACAGCTGCACTTTCATAAGCATGGAAATGGAATTCCTCCATTTCGTTGAGTTGAGTTAGCCTCAAGTTTGCAGCTTCAGTCCAGTCCAAGTTCAACTTCTTCAAAGCCCACATGGCCTTGTGCTCCAGTTCCACAGGTAGATGACAAGCCTTACCGAACACTAATCGGTAGGGAGAAGTACCAATAGGAGTTTCGTACGCCGTGTGGTATGCCCACAATGCGTCATCCAGCTTCCTTGACCAGTCGGTCCTGTTTGCATTCACGGTCTTTGCTAGAATGTTCTTGATTTCCCGATTGGAGACTTCTAGCTGGCCACTTGATTGGGGATGATAAGGAGTGGCTACCTTGTGCTTGACACCGTATTTCTCTAGCAGCCCAGTGAAAACCTTGCTGCAAAAATGAGAACCACCATCACTAAGAATGGCTCTAGGAATGCCAAACCTCGTGATATGTTCTTCTTTAAGAACGCAGTTACACTTCTTGCCTCATTGTTTGGAAAGGCAATAGCTTCCACCCATTTGGAGATGTAGTCCACAGCTACTAGAATATACTTCATACCATAGGAACTCACAAAAGGCCCCAGAAAGTCAATGCCCCAAACATCAAAAATTTCAACCTCCATCACAAAGTTCATAGGCATTTCATGTCTCTTGGAGATTGATCCCTATCTCTGGCATTGGTCATAGGATTTGACCATTTCGTTGGCATAATGATAGAGGGACGGACAATAATAACCACATTCAAGCACTTTTGCTGCCATCCGATTACCTCCGTGATGACCACCCACCGGTGAGTCGTGGCATGCTTTCAGAATTTGCATCACTTCTTCCTCCAGAACACACCTTCTAATAATGTTGTCCGCACAGATACGGAACAAGAATGGCTCCTCCCAATAATATTGCCGACACTCTTTTAAGAACTTCTTCTTTTGGTATGCTTCGAAATCATCTGGGATTAGGTCACTAACCAAGTAATTGGCAATGTCGGCGTACCAAGGAGTGGTTAAAGAATACAATACCAAGATATGCTCATCGGGAAAGGTATCATTGATATCAAGATCATCCTTTGGTCTCCCGTCTTCTTCAAGTCTAGAGAGATGGTCCACCACTTGGTTCTCGGTTCCCTTTCGGTCCTTGACTTCAAAATCAAATTCTTGTAACAAGAGAACCCACCGGATTAGTCTTGGCTTGGCATCTTTCTTTTCCATGAGGTATCGAAGAG
The DNA here is from genome assembly GCA_005239505.1 of Nicotiana paniculata. Lineage (NCBI taxonomy): Eukaryota > Viridiplantae > Streptophyta > Magnoliopsida > Solanales > Solanaceae > Nicotiana > Nicotiana paniculata. Next base: position 12,161 of record MDKI01086154.1, on the reverse strand, counting down.
CGGCATGACCGGTGTAGACCACCACCTTAGATCCCAACAAATAAGCTCGAAACTTCTCAAAAGCATACACAATAGCAAGAAGCTCTTGCTCTGTCACTATATAGTTCATTTGTGCACCATTGAGTGTCTTGCTTGCATAATAAACCGGATGAAGAACTTTGTCGTGTCGTTGTCCCAAAATCGCTGCAATTTCTACACCACTAGCGTCACACATGAGATCGAATGGAAGAGACCAATCCGGTGTGACAATAATAGGTGACGTGGTGAGCTTCTCCTTGAGCTCCTCGAACGCCTTGAGACACTTATCATCGAACACAAACTTGGCATCTTTCTCAAGGAGCTTGCACATAGGATTTGCAATTTTTGAAAAGTCCTTGATAAACCGCCGATAGAATCCGGCATGCCCAAGAAAGCCTCGAATACCCTTTATCGATGTTGGTGGAGGGAGCTTGGAAATGATATCAATTTTTGCCCGATCGACTTCAATGCCATTTTTTGAAATTTTATGCCCCAAAACAATGCCCTCGTCCACCATGAAGTGGCACTTTTCCCAATTAAACACGTGGTTGGTCTCCTCACATCTTTTGAGAACTTGTCTAAGGTTGTAAAGACAATGCTAGAAGGAGTCACCGACCACCGAAAAATCATCCATGAAAACTTCTAGGAAGTCTTCCACCATGTCGGAGAAAATGGACATTATACATCGTTGAAAAGTAGCTGGAGCGTCGCACAAACCAAAGGGAATCCGACTAAAGGCAAAGGTCCCATACGGGCAAGTGAAGGTGTTTTTCTCTTGATCTTTCAAGGCTATGTTGATTTGGTTGTAGCCGGAATAACCATCAAGGAAGCAATAAAAAGATCTTCCCGCTAGCCGATCAAGCATTTGATCAATAAAAGGCATAGGGAAATGATCCTTGCAAGTGGCATTATTAAGCTTCCAGTAGTCCATGTATACTCTCCATCCGGTGACCGTCCGAGTAGGGATAAGTTCATTCTTTTCGTTGTGAATCACCGGCATGCCTCCTTTCTTTGGCACACATTGTACCGGACTCACCTACGGACTATCCTCAATGGGGTAAGAAACCCCGGCATCCAACCATTAGATTATTTCCTTCTTGACCACCTCTTGCATTGAAGGATTTTAATCTTCTTTGATGCTCCACACTTGGTTTTCTCCCTTCTTCCAATTGAATTTTGTGCTTGCATATCCCGGTGGGGATTTCTCGAATGTCCGTTATTGTCCATCCAAGTGCTTGTCGGTGCTCCCGCAAGACATTCAACAATTCATCAACCTGCACATCATTCAACAAAGAAGACACGATTACCGGTAAAGTATTATTAGAGCCAAGAAGTTTGTACCTCAAGTGTGATGGAAGTGGTTTGAGCTCAAGGTGTGGTGGCTCCATGATTGAAGGTTTTGCGGGAGGGGTAGCTCGATTCTCTAAGTCAAGAGAAAGATTCTTTTTTACATATGTATAATATCCATGCCCTTCGAATGCGTTCACTATTTCAACATACCCCTCAATATCTTCCCCATCAAAGTTCAACAATATTGCCGCCAATGCCTCCCCGAGGCATTCTTCTTCCATCTTCATCTCAATGGCATCTTCAACCCCATCAACAACATCAATTACCGAGATTCCCTCGTATGCACTTGGCAATTTCAACCCCTTGCTAGCTTGGAAGGTGACTTCCTCATCATTAACTCGAAACTTGATTTCATGGCGTTCCGAGTCCATTAAAGCTCTTCCCGTTGCAAGGAATGGTCTTCCTAAAATGATAGGAATCTCCTTGTCCACCGCACAATCCAAAATGGAAAAATCGGTCGGGAGAAGGAATTTCCCTACCTTCACCAAGACATCATCAACAATGCCCATGGGTTTCTTAATTGATCAATCGGCCATTTGCAATCGCATGCTAGTTGGTCTTGGCAACCCCAATCCCGCTTGCTTGTGACGGACGGATAGTCTAAGCGTACTATTCATATATTGGAGGATATGTTTCGCGTTTTTATTATAGACTTTGGAGGATCGTGGGATCAGTTCTTTCCACTTGTAGAGTTTGCTTACAACAACAGCTACCAGCCAAGCATCCAGATGGCTCCTTATGAGGCATTGTACGATAGGCGGTGCCGATGGCCAGTTGGATGGTTTGAGTCGGGGGAGTTTCGGTTATTGGGTACAGAGTTAGTATAGGATGCCTTGGATAAGGTCAAGATTATTCAGGATTGACTTCGTGCAGCTCAGTCCAGGAAGAAGAGTTATGCCAACCATAGAAATTGTGATGTTTCATTCATGGTTAGAGATAGAGTGTTGCTCCGGGTATCACCCATGAAGGGTGTGATGAGTTTCGGAAAGAAGGGAAAGTTGAGCCCTAGGTATATCGGGCCTTTTGAGATTCTTGAGAGAGTGGGAGAGGTGGCTTACAGGCTTGCGTTGCCACCGGAGTTATCGGCAGTTCCTCCGATGTTCGATGTGTCCATGCTCCGAAAGTATCACGGCGATCCGTCCCATGTATTAGATTTCAGCTCTGTCCAATTGGACAAGCATTTGACTTACGAGGAGGAGCCGGTGGTTTTCTAGCCCGGTAACTTCATCAGTTGAGGTCGAAGAGTTACCCTTAAATTCGAGTGCAATGGAGAGGTCATACCGTCGAGGCAGCTACTTGGGAGTCGGAGTTACACATGCGGAGTAGATATCCCCACCTTTTCACCAGTTAAGGTATTTTTCTATGTCCATTCGAGGACGAAAGGTTGTTTAAGAGGTGTATAATGTGATGACCCGATAGGTCATCTTATGTTTTAGAACCCAATTCTGTGTTCTGAAGCCTTAAACACCTCATTTTAGCCTTCCTCAGTTTATGTGCACAGTCCGGTTATCTTTCGGGAAAGCTTTTATGTTAAAAACTAAGAAAAATAAGAAATTTTACCCTTAAATCCATTAAAGTTGACTTCGGTCAAAGTTTCGAGAAAACGGACCCAGATTTGTGTTTTGACAGTCTTGGTGGGTACTTATCACGATTTGGGACTTGGGCGTATACCCGAAATCGAATTCGGAAGTCCCTAGCCCGAGTTATCGCACTTTGTAGAAATTGAAAGTTAAAGGTTTAATGAATTTAAAATGTTTGACCAATGTTTGACTCTTTGGATATCGGGTCCGTAATTTTGGTTCCAGAACCCGGTATAGGTCCAATACTAAATTTATCACTTGTCTGTCAAATTTGGTGAAAAACGGAGTTGGTTTCACGTGATTCGGACATCCGGTTGTGATAGAAGTTTCAAATTTTTCTTGAAAACTTCATTTGATTTTGTGTTCAATTCGTATTTCTATGTGTTATTTTGGCGATTTGATCGCGCGAGCAAGTCGTATGATATTTTTAGACTTTTGTCCATAGTTGGTTTAGAGCTCCGAGGGCTCGGGTGAGTTTCGGATAGGCTACGGAGTGAAATTGGACTTAAAAATGTTGCTGGTGTTTTCAGTTCTGGTGCAGGCCTCATTTGCGAGATCAGGAATCGCATTTGCAGCCTCTAATGGGTTCTCATTTGCGATCTACTCATCGCATTTGCAAAGAGTAGCTGGGCCACATGATGTTCGCATTTGCGAAGAGGGACAGATGGGGGCAGTGATCGCAAATGCGATCAAGTGGTCGCATTTGTGAAGGATCAGTGTTCGCATTTGCGAACTTGCATCACAAATGCGATGAATGCAGAGATGTGAGGGTCTTTGCAATTGCGATGGATTCTTCGCATTTGTCGGGTTCGCCTTTGCAAACCCCAGGTCGCAAATGAGACATCTGTAACTGATCAAAACTTGACTTAGACAGGATTTTTCTCCTTCTTCAAATTTTCAAAACAAGAAACCCTAGAGGCAATTTTTCAAAGAACCCTTCTTCCCCAAATTATTGGTAAGTGATTCTAAACTAGTTTCTTTCAGTCTTTCACTACATTTCCTATGATTTCAACCTAAAATCTTGTGTTTTCATGGTGGAATTGGGGGGTTTTGGGTAGAATTAAGGATTTTTGTAAATTGGGGATTTAGACCTCAAATTGAGATCGGATTTCAAAACAAATTACATAACCAGGCTCGGGGGTGAATGGGTAATCGGGTTTTAATCCGAATTTCGGGATTGGACCAAGCGGACCCAGGTGTTAACTTTTTCAATAATTGCCTAAATTGAATTCTTTGCAATCGTGGGTAGTTCCTAAGGCTTAATTTGAATCGTTTGGTTGGTAATTTTCTAGATTCTATTGCTTCGGAAGCTTGTTTGAGAGGCAAAGCTGTGATTGAGCTTTGAGGGGACTTATGGAGCGAGTTAAGTGTTGTGTCTAACCTTAGCTTGAGGGAATTAGGAACCCTCAGACTATGTGCTATGTGAATTTCATGTGAGCGGCGTATATCCAAGGTGATGATTGCTTATGCGCCACCAAATTATTTGTTTTCCCTGTTTTCTGCTTTTCTCTAATTATCTCATTTCCTGTCTTAATTGTTATATGCTCTAAATGTGTTTCCGTTTCTAACTGCTACATGTTAATCAATGTCTTCTCTTGTTTCTGATATTAGATTTTTTCATAGTTTCATGATCTCCTGCTATTTGCTCGGGTTGGTTTATTTTCACCTTCTAGTTGTAAATTTTTGGACTTGTCTCGATGTGTAGTATCACTTATGTGGATTATCATGTTTTACAAGGTTTTCTATTTGTTTCAGTTTGGTATTCAGGGATTGTAAAGGCTTTCCGTGATTTGAATTGTAAGTTTTAGTGTGCACATTGAATACTTAGTATTGATATAGTGGGATCGAGTTGCACATCGCAACAGGTTTACTGATTGTCGCAGGTTTAATTCCTGAAATTGTAGCTACTATTTTCAATTGATGGCTTTATTTCGTTTTGTATTTCCTTTTTTTGTCTTTATTATATATTGCATTCAGGTTGTAGTGTGAGTGACCCGCTTTAGCCTCATCACTACTTCGTCGAGGTTAGGCTCGGTACTTACAGAGTACATGAGATCGGTTGTATTTATGCTACACTCTGCATTTCTTGTGCAGATTTTGTCATTAGTCCCAACTGATCGAGAGGCATAGCAGCTCAGACTGGTTCATTGGAGATTCAAGGTAGATCTGTTTGCATTCGTAGATCTTGATATCCCCAATTATCTTTCCCTATTTTTACTATTTCTTTCGTTCAAACAGTTGTATTTATTTCAAACTTTACTTGTAGAAAATCCTAGAAGTTTGTGAATTGTGACTCCAGATTCGGATTGTAGTAAACATTATGTGCATTTATATTATTCTGTACTCGTTCTATTTCGTTTTAGCTTAACTGACTTTATATACTGGATTGATAAAAATGGGCTTAATGATTCTCTAATGTTGGCTTGCTTAGTAAGTGAAATGTTAGGCGCCATCACAGTCCCGAAAGTGGAAATTCCGGGTCCTGATATTAAATTTTCAGTAATTTATATATAGATATGTTCCGATAAGTTATTATAATAAATCTCATAAAATATTATCATAAAGCCCATATATAAAAAAAAAAAGGAGAGGCAAAGAAACTATGTTAAGCCAATTGGCAGTATAATAAAACTCACTTGACACTTCTAGGATTAAAAAATAGTTATTCATATGATTAAGCCTAGTGTCAAAATACTACAAAGCCACTTGATAAATTTTACAAATATTCATAAAAAAAATTTAAACACTAAAAAAATAATCTAGACAAAATTATAAAACTAGTAAATAATTTATATAAGTATTATTTACAAATTTAGAAAATTGAATAAAGTGAATAATAGAAGGCTTTTCTCTTTAGACTTTTAAAAAAAATAATAAAAGGCTTCTCTCTTTATACTTTTAATTAATTCAAAATTATAGTTTAATAAGAAATAAGAATATTTTTATTATAAATAATATATTAAATATAAAATAAATCAAATATCATAACAGAAAAAATGTACGAAAAGGGAAATAAATAAAATGTTAGGATATTTTTAATTTGAATCTATATATAATAAAAGGAGAAGTATTTTAATTATAAGTAAAATGCTAAATGGGAAAACTAATCAAATATAGCAGTGAAATAATATATGAAATGACGAAACAAATAATGTTAGGATATTTATGTTTTGAATTAATTTAAAAGATAATTAAATAAATATCACTCGATAAATTTATTGAAAAAAATTAGGTAATAGAAGAATTTGAGTATTAGCCTTTAATTTTGTGTTCCGAGTCCTACATTAGCTTTGTTTAATGTTTCTTGGTTTACGTGCATGGTGTGTGTCCCTATTCGAAAAGCTTTTATGTGAATTTTGAAGAAACATGAATTTGTCTTCAAAAACAACTTGAGTTGACGATGGTCAACATTTTGTGAAAACGACCTCGGATCGGTGTCTTGACGATTCTGGTAGATCCGTAGCGATATTTTGGACTTGGGGGCGTATACCCAGAATTGAAATTAGAGGCCCCAAACTTGATGACTCACTTTGCCGACAACTAGCATTTTGGAAGTTTGAGAATTTACTAAGTTCGATCGTAAGTTGACTTCTTAGCTAACAGGTTCGGATTTTGATGTTGAAACTTGGAATAGTTTTGTATTGCTATTTGAAACATGTATGCAAAATTTTGGGTCAATTCAGAATTAATTTGACATGATTCGAACGTTTAATTGTGATTCTAGTGTTCTTGAGTTTCACTTTGAAAGTTCATTCATTTGAGGATTGATTCGTAGATTTAGATATTATTTTGGTGATTTGATTGTGTGATCAAGTTCGTATGATGTTATTACACTTGTGTGCATGTTTGGCTTGGAGCCTGAGGGGCTTGGGTGAGTTTCGAACGTGTTTTGGATGAGTTTTGCTAGTAAGAAGACTGTGTAACACCCCGTAAATCCGGATTAGTGGTGGATTCGTTAAATGAGTATTAATGTGACCTTTTAGACATATGAAGTCCTATTGGGATGAGTATGAGTGGAAACAATTGTTTTAAAATCAAGACTGAGAGTGATGCATAAAATTCAATAGAATCGACTACGTTTATGGGAGGTACATCTTATAGCCTTAGACAGTGCAAGGCCATGAAAACTGATGGGCATAGACAGTGCAAGGCCATAAAAACTCAGTGCCACAGACAGTGCAAGGCACTGTCTAAGGCATCATCCTGAGTGCCCCAGACAGTGCAAGGCACTGTAATTTTGGCACCTCAGATGGCGCCTTGCATAGTTATTTTGGTGCCCTTGACGATGCGTCTCGCCGGCGAGGTTTATTTTCCTCCTCAATTTTGGTACATGTTCACTTATTTAAAATCTTTACCTCGTTCCCCCATACCCCAAACACGAAAACCTAATCTAGAAAGGGAAGCTCTCAAGAACCTAACTTCCCCAAGGTCCCTCCATCATCCAAGGTAAGTTCTAACGATGATTCTAAGTTAATTTCAATTCTCTAACACCTTATCAGCATGGGTAAATCTTTCCACTCGTTAGATATTCGGTTGAGACACCATTATTGAGAAAGGAAATCCTAGAACTTGAATTCAAGAGGAGTAAACTTCGAAAGGGTAATGCTTCTACTCCCTAATCATGAATAGTTGCAGAACTTCTATTCTCTAGCTTCATAACTCATTCATGACTTTTATTCTGAACATTGTGAGCTCAATTCGTATTCAATATACACTTGGGTTTGATGTCCCTGAGTCTCAGATAGCTTACTCAGCATGACATAAACAACTGAAGTTTCAGTGTTCATAAACAGTTCAAGAATACATGTTTCAGTCTAGTCCTATTGAGTATTCCAGTATCATGTAACTCAATATGATTCAGTATTTCAGCATCACATATTGTAGTATGATTTTCAGTCTCAGAAAATAAATCCCTAAATGTTGAACATCTGTATTTGGGCCTGAGGCCATAGTTTATATGATTTATGCATGTTTGGGCCTGGGGCCGTATTTTATTCTTTATGCATGTTTGGGATTGAGGCCTTAGTTGATGCTTTATGCATTTTTGGTCCTGAGGTCGTAGTTATGTATACTTGGACCTGAGGTCGTATCTTGTGCATATATATATTGGTCCTGAGGTCGTAGTTAAACAGGTTATTCATCATTCAGAAGAGGGAGTATTCATATCCTTACTTCCTTTTATTAGTTCAGTTATCAGTTATCATTTCAGTTATCAGTTATTAGTTACCAGTGCAGTTTCAGTTTCAACAGTTATCATTCAGTTATCAATTATCACTTTCCAGTTATTAGCTCAGTTTCAATTTCAGCATTTACATTTCTATCTTTCAGTTGCTTTACATACCAGTGCAATTCAAATGTACTGACGTCCCTTTTGCCCAAGGCCTGCATCTCACGATGCAGGTAATGATTTACAGGTTGACGATTAGAGTGCTAGGATTCTCGTACCAGATATTGGGTGAGCCCCATTTCTTTTGGGGAATTATCATTACTTTATATTCTTTCAGTATTTACAGACAGTAAGTGTTTTCAGTACTTCATTAGAGGTTTCATAGACTAGAGTAACAGTTAGACGTAGTCACAAGCTTTTCATGTTAAGCAATGTTGAATACATATATGTTTCAGACTTGTATTAATGTTTCCGCAGTTGATTTATATCATTCAAACTTTCAGTATATCAACATGCGTTAGATTATCTTCCGTATTCAGTATGGTATGATATCACATGTTGATTCAGCCAGCCAGTTGGTTCACTCGGTCATATGTAGTCAGGCACTGCGTGCCATGTTACGTCCAGGCCCAGGTTCGGGGCGTGACAAAGCTTGGTATAAGAGCACTAGGTTCAAGAGTCCTAGGGAGTCTATGAAGCCGTGTCCAGTGGAGTTTCTTCTATATGTGTGTGTGTCGTCCACTCATATAAACGATTAACTACCAAGACATTTAGGATTGTCTCATTTTGTTCTACTCTAGATCGTACCATGAAGCTTATAGCAATAGGTAACCTTCTCTTACTATTGAATTCCATATGTATCAAACGCTCAAGCGACAGGCAAGAAACACCGAGGGTCCTAAAGGATATGATCACTTATTGAGGTATAATTATGGAGTACATGTTGGTAACAAATTAGACTTGAGAGGATGTTGAAAGTGGAACACAATAGATAGTGGTACATACTAGAGCATGACTTATCAGAAAGTACAAAAGCATTTATCATGTTCTATGGTTATTAGTTTACCTCAGTTACCAGTTATACAATCTTTCAGTTAGCAGGTTTATGGTTATTCAGTACTCCAGTATTCAGTTACTTAGTTACCAGATCTCTAATTTTTTTAGTGTATCCAAATTCTGGAGACTTGTGAGTACATAGTGATGTATATGGGTACTAACAGAAAATGCAAGTAATAGTGATTATAGCAAAATGTATGAACCTTTAGGTCCGGATTAAGACCCAAGACTCACCAGATAGTGCAGGAAGTGATTTATCAGATGATGGTATACGCTGAAGGATACATTTGTGCGCGGTAATGTATTTGTATGTGTTTTACCTCCCAAACAACTTCATTTTATTCTGTTAGGTTTTAGTTTTAATGATAAGAATTAATATAATTGCCTTTAATATAGGGACTCAAGGAAAGCATCCAAGATCGAAGTGCACAAAAGAAATAATCAAGCTGGAGGAAGGAATCAATCAAAGATTGAAACAACTAAATATTCGGTAAGGAAATCAATCCGAGATTTATTGAAGCGGAAAAGAAGTATCGAAGATCTTGCAAGATGATCAATCAAGTTGCAATTACTGGATGGACCAAAAATCAAGGAGAAAATCCGGTGTTATCAAGACCTACAGAAGGAAAGCTATTAAAGTCCTCTCATCAAGGAAGAGCAACGGCAAATAACCTTATTCTTGGAAAGAATCAATTTTTTTCAAAGGAGAAAATATCTTGGGTTGGCAAATCTCTTTAGCAACGGCCTCCTACAAAGTATTTATACACATCCTTAGCCTTAGAGAAATTGTAACGACCCGATCGGTCATTCTGAGAGTTTTAGCCCCATTTTTCCCGTTTCTGCTTCATTATATGCGGTTCATATCTTTCATGTTGTGTTAGATTTATTGGTTCGGGTTTGGCGTGATTGTGGAGAAAAATGAGACACTTAGTCTCTTAAGTTGGTTATTTAGTTGGAAAAGTCAACCAGAAGTTGATTTATGGGTAAACGATCTCGAAATTTGGTTTTTATGGTTCGGATAGCTTCGTTAGGTGATTTTTGACTTAGGAGCGTGTTCGTAATGTTATTCGGAGGTCCGTGGTAGAATTAGGCTTGAATTGGCGAAATTGGATTTTTGGCGATTTTCAGTCGGCAGTGGAAATTTAGCTATCGGGGTTGGAATGGAATTCTAGGAGTTGGAATAGGTTTGTAGTGTCGTTTGTGATGCGTGTGCAAAATTTCAGGTCAATCGGACATGGTTTGGTTGGTTTCGGCATCATTGGAGAATTTCGAAAGTTTAGAAATCCTTAGGTTTGAATTCGGGGTTAATTAGGCATTTTGATGTTGTTTTGGGTGATTCAAAGGCTCGACTAAGTTTGTGTGATGTTATGGGATGTATTGGAATGTTTTGGTTGAGGTCCTGAGGGTCTCGGGTGAGTTTCGGGTGATTTCGGACCATTTCTAGGCCATTTCTAGTTGCTGGTTTATGGCTTCAGGGGTGTACAGTGCGATAGCATAGATCTGGCAGCGTTAGCATAGAGATAATTTGGAAAAATCTAGTTGTGCTATGGAATCGCATAGAATAAACTTTTTGCTGCATTGTCCCAATTTTGGAAGCTTATAACTCACAATCTATAAGGAATTTGAAGATGATCCAATAATGAAAGTTGTATCTCTTGATGTCTAGTTTTCAGAAAGTTAAACCAATTATAATTTAGAGTTTTGTACAAAAAGTTATGACCATTATACTAGAGGCTATCCAGAAGAGTTGTGGAAGGCTGTTGGAAAAATTTGTTCTACGCAATCGCATAGAGTAAAAGAAGGGCTGGTAAATTTTGTTCATCGCGAATGCGAGGCATAGGCCACGTTCGCATAGAGTGATCTGGGCAGAAGTATTTAAACCCCTCCTTCACGAATTTGACTTCAATACTCGATTCTATTTTGATTTTTGAGTAATAAACCTGGAATTAGTGGGATTTAAACCCAAAAATTGGAGAATTAGGGCTTATGATTTGGAGACCTTTGATTGAGGATTTGAGGGGTCATTTGAGGTCCGATTTTGATGTTCTTGGTATGTAAGGACTCGTGGGAGGATAAGGATTCTTGTGATATAATTTTTATTGGATTTCGAGACGTGGGCTTGGGACCGGGTTTGAGCCAAATTCGGAATTTTTTGTCTGATTTGATAATTTTCATGTGGAATTCATTTCTTTAGCGATATTGATGGTATAAATCTGATTTTGACCAGATTTGGAGCAATCGGAGGTCGATTCGAGGGGCAAGAGCATCGTGGATTAGTATTCGGGTCGGTTTGAGGTAAGTAATAACTGTAATTTTTTTCCTGAGGGTATGAAGCCCCGGACTTCGTATTTTCTCACTATTTTCAGAGTGGCGCACATGCCGGATGACGAGTGTGTGAAGTGCACTGATTGTGGATTTGGACTTGGTCCTTCCCGTTGCAACTATTGAGTTGCGTGTTTACTTTTAAATCATATGTTAAATCGTGTTTTAAGAATATTGTCATATTTGGGCTGTAAGCCATGTTTGGGATCTTGTGCCGACTTGTTTAGACCCCTTGAGGGATTTTACTGTTATTTCCTCACTGTGTTGTGATCATGCTCAACTATGTCTTGTAGAAGACTAAGCGGGCGTTGCAAATATAATCCTGGGGTATTATGCCCAGAGTCGATCCCACAGGGAATTTACGTATCAATTGAGTTTATAAAATACTAAACTGTTGTCTAATCAAGTTTCTCAAGACTTTTGAGTATCAATTTGGTGATGATTAACTAATTCTACAATCAATAATAATAAACTAGCAATTAACTAACAATTTAATGTAACAATGATAATAAAAGGTCTAAGGTTATGGTTTCCCCCATTGGTAAATTCTTCCTTGAATATTTCTTATAGTTTAATTGGATATCTCTATCAATCGTGAATGCTCTCACTATCATAAATCTCTCTCAAGTAATTATGATAATTTACTAGGCGCACTCTCTCAAGTTACG
>ML344905.1:0-37827 GCA_005239505.1 Nicotiana paniculata | reverse complement strand
AATATTTATAGCAAAAAATAGTATAGAATTTGGGTGTGGTCAAAAAATAGTTGTTCACAGGAAGCATAATAGTATAAAACATAACCCTTTGATCCTTGGGGAAGGACTAGAATAGGTGCTGATGTTAATCTCCTTTTTAACTCCTAGAAGCTCTTTTACAAGTATCGATCCACTGGTACTTAGCCGCCTTATGCGTCAACTTTGTTAATGGATCTACAATATAGAAGAAACTTTCTAACAAACCTCTCCGATAGTAACCAACTAAGACTAAGAAACTACGCACATCTATAGGAGTTGTGGGCCTCGACCAATTCCTAAATGCGTCGATCTTTTGATTATCAAATTTGATGACCTCATCCAATACTATATGCCCAAGAAAAGCCACCGAGTTCAACCAGAACTCGCATTTGAAGAACTTAGCATACAATTTACGATCCTGGAGTGTCTGTAATAATGTTCGCAAATGATCAGCATGCTCCACTTCTAGTCGATAATACACTTATATATCATCAATAAACACATTCACAAAGATGTCCATAAACGGCTTGAACATACGATTGATCATATACATAAAAATTGATGGTGCATTGGTTAGGCCAAAGGACATAACGAGAAATTCATAATGGCCATATATGTTCCGAAAGTGATGGTACCCAGATCTGAGCCCGATCTTTGAGAAATACTCGGCGCCTTGCAATTGATCAAACAGGTTGTCGATCCTTGGAAGCGAATATTTCTTATTAATAGTTGCTAAAACTACTAACAGTGTTCTAGTTCAAAAATGTGTTTGGTATACTTACCACAAAGGTGAGAAGTAGCTTGTGGCTCAACTAATAAGTATTGTTGGTGACTTGGTGGGAGAATTTGATGAGAGAATAGGAGTTTTGGGGTTTCCTTTTGGTGGAGAAAAAAAATTAGAAGAGGTGATTAAGGATATATCACAAGGATGATATATATCACCTTAGATAAGGATGAAACAAAAGATGGCTGCCCAAATTTTTCTTCTTTGGATCGATATAAAAGGGTGGCAGCAGAGTACATTAAATATTTAATGTATTTCATAACAACTTATCAAAATGATATTAAGTATTTAATGTAGCAATGCCATGAAACTTACGTATCAACACAATCTAAAGTAAGCAATTTTCATATATCGTCAAATTCACGTTTAGGAAGTGCGAAGTAAAATATTTGCTCATTATAAAGATGGTCAATTGCGAATGAAAATATTAGTCAAAAACTTTGGGGTGTTACACATTGGGTCATGTTTCTAGTAAGCTTTTATGAAGGCACAACAAATGTTTGAGAAGGGGTGCTTGGCATACTTAGAATTTGTGAGGGATGTTAGTGTTGATACTCCTACTGTTGAGTCATCTCCAATAGTGAGAGAGATTCCAGATATGTTTCCAGCAGACCTACCAGGCATGCCACCCTATAAAGACATTGATTTTGGCATTGACTTGGTGCCGGGCACTCAACCTATATCTATTCCACCGTACCGCATGGCTCCAACTGAGCTGAAGGAGTTAAGGAATAGCTTTATGAGATGCTTGATAAAAGTTTCTTCAGACCAAGTGTTTCACCTTGGGGTGCTCTAGTTCTATTTGTAAAGAAGAATGACGACTCTATAAGGGTGTGTATTGACTATAGGTTGTTGAACAAGACTAATATCAAGAACAAGTACCTAATACCGCGTATTGATGATTTATTTGATCAACTTCCAGGTTCCAGAGTATTTTCAAAGATTGACTTGCGATCGGGGTACCATAAATTGAAGATCAAGACTTCAGATATTCCTACGACTACCTTCAGAACCTCTTATGAGCACTATGAGTTCTTGGTGATGTATTTTGAGCTAACTAATGCCCCAAAAACTTTCATGCACTTGATGAACAACGTGTTTCACCCGCATTGGATTCCTTAATTATTGTGTTTATTGATGATATACTGGTGTCCGAGAGGAGCATGAGCAGCACTTGAGGATCGTGCTCCAAACTTTGAGGGAGAAGAAGCTATATGCTAAATTCTTCAAGTGCGAGTTTTGATTACACTCAGTTGAATTTATGGATCACGTGGTGTCCAATAGGGGGATTAAGATGGATACGAAGATGATTGAGTCAGTCCAGAGTTGGCCCATACTTTCTACCGCTATTGAGATCTAAAGTTTTCTAGGTTTGGCTGGGTATTATCGCCGCTTCATGGAGGGTTTCTCTTCCACTGTAGCTCTCTCAACTAGATTTACTCAGAAGGGTGCCCTATTCAGGTGGTGTGACGAGTGTGAGGAGAGCTTTTTAGTGGATCATGACTCCCTTGACTACAACTCTAGTTCCAGTTTTTCCTTCAGCATCGGGTTCATATATAGTCTATTGTGATGTTTCACAGGTTTATTTCTTATGCTTCGCGTCAATTGAAGCCCCATGAGAAGAACTACCCCGTTCACTATTTGGAGTTAGCAGCCATTTTTCACGCACTCACGATTTGGAGGCACTATATTCACAGCGTGTCTTATGAGGTGTTCATGGATCATCTGAGTCTACGAAACCTATTCAAGTTAAAGGAATTGAACTTGAGGCAACAGAGGTGGTTAGATCTGCTAAAGGATTATGATATCACCATTGTTTATGTAACGACCTGGACGATCGTTTCGAGAGTTATAGCCCCGTTCCCCCATTTTTTTCTTATTTTGTGCTTTACAACTGTATTATATCTTACCGGATTGGTTGGTTCGGGTAAGGAATAATGTTAGAGTGAATTGAGACAGTTAGTCTCTTGGTTGGAAGCTTAAGTTGGAAAAGTCGACCGGACATCGACTTATGTGTAAACGACCGCAGATTTGAATTTTGATGGTTCCCTTAGCCCCGTTAGGTGATTTTGGAAATAAGACCACGTCTGGAATGTGATTTGGAGGTTTGCAGTAGATTAAGGCTTGAATTGGCGAAAGATAGAATTTTGGAGAACTTGACCTGTAGTGAAAATTTTGATATCGGGGTCGGATTTGATTTCTGGGAATTGGAGTAGGTTCGTGGTGTCGTTATGACGTGTGTGAAAAATGTGGGATTAATCGGACGTTGTTTGATAGGTTTTGACGTCGTTTGTGGAATTTGGAAGTTTAGAAGTTCATTAGGCTTGAATTCGTGTGTAATTCGCGTTTTGATGTTGTTTGGGGTAATTTGAGGGTTTGACTAAGTTTGTGTTGGGTTATAAGAGTTGTTGGTATGTTTGGTTGAGGTCCCTAGGGCCTCGGCTGTGTTTCGGATGCTTATCAGAATGAAATTTGGACTTAGGAAATTGTTAAGTGTTCTGGTCTTCTGATGTTTCGCCCTTGCGGTGGAGAGACCGCAGGTGCAGACTCGCACATGTGAAAGGAGAGGTGCAGGTGCGGTTTGGTCTATGAGTGCAGGCGCAAGAAGGGGAGTGCATCTAGGCGTCTGCAGATGTGGAGAGGGAGCGAAGAAACGGAAAGGACCTGGATCGAGAAGGATCGTAGAAGCGGGCGAGGGCCCGTAGGTACGCACACGCAGGTGTGACCACCTGACCACAAAAGCGGAACTTGGGATTTTAAGTGGAATCCACACTTGCGATGGAATTTTCCGCAGGTGTTGCGTCGCAAATGTGATAGTAGGTTTGCAGAATTGCTGGGCAAAAAAGATCAACTTCGAGGGTTTGAATCCCATTTTCAATTTTTGGGACTTGAGAGCTCGATGTGTGGCGATATTTCGAGGATTCTTCAAGGAAATTATTGGGGTAAGTGGTTCTAACTCGGATAGGACTAAATTTCATGAATCTATTGCTATTTTCATCATCTAATTAGGGATTTGAGTTGGAAATTTGGGGGAAAATGGTAGAAACTTCCTAGACTAATATTTTGAGTTTTGAAAGGCAATTCGAGGTTGGATTTGAATGATTATTGTATAGTTGGACCCGTGAGTGAACGAGCTTTGGGATTTTGTGACTTTTGTCATATTTTGAGATGTGGGCCTGGGGGGCGGGTTTGAGCCGATTTCGTATTTTGGGCTATAATTTAGTAGTTTTTTTGTGGAATTGATTCCTTTAGCCTATATTAATTATCTCGTACTGTTTGTGGCTAGATTCGGGACATTTGGAGACTGATTCAAGGGGCAAAGGCATTTCATAGTAGGATTTTTTTACAATTGAGGTAAGTAACGTTTTCAAACTTGGTTCTAAGGGTTCAAAACCCCGAAATATGTATTCTACGATCGATATTGAGGTGACGCACATGCCAAGTGGGGGCATGCGAGCGTGCGCCGTGAGAATTTTGGCCTGGTTGGTTCCATGGCACTGTATAGTGATAATATCTTGTTGATATCCGTGTTTTCATCATGTGATAAAGTAATTGAGCTGTCAATCATGCTAGATATCATGTTTAGCCTTTATGCAGGTAATTTTGAGACCCATAGTGGTCGTTTCTTGCTGTCACATTAGTGCTTTTATTGATATTTCGTACTCAGTCATATACATGCATTTCATATCATATCCAGTATCAATTGTTATCTATTGATCCATCATATTATTGTGTTGGGCTAGTTTCATGATATTTTTGGCCCATGAGTGAGACTGGAGAGATCAATGACTAAGTGAGGCCGAGAGCCGATTATGAGTGACAGTTATGGGATCGGGCTGCACGCTGCATCAGTTATATTGATGTTATGATAGCGCTTGGGCTGTAGGAGCCCCTCCGGAGTCTGCAACACACCTCTAGTGAGCACAGTTGATATTATTGAGGGATAGATCTTCCTTGGACATGGATCTTGTCCGAAGTACTTGATACATAGAGATGGGTCTTCTCCACAGGTCTGGATTGGCTTTCCTCGGTACTAGGTGACCTATGGTCAGTGTTTTATATATTTTGGGATGGATCTTCCCTGGGCCGTGTGGGCTATATACAGTACCGAGTGGTTGAGATATCAAGAGTGTGACCATTTGAGGCTGACAACATGGTGCATCACCTACAACTTGTGTATTGGCATATAGAGGTATCAAAGTTACATTCATTACACTGTTTGGATCTACTTTTTTTATTGTCTTGAGTTGCCTATTTAATTTGAAAGCATGCCTACGTTTCTGCATATTTATTTCCATTTTATCTATACCGGTTGAGTTCGTCACTACCTTTTAGTCCAAAGTTTGGACTTGTTACTTACTGAGTTGGATGTACTCATGTTACTCTCTGCACCTTGTGTGCAGATCCATGCGTTTCTGGTCACGATGACTGCTGCTGATTGAGGCCTCATATTTCGGAGAATATCGAGGTAGCTGCATGACATTCATGGGCCTTGATTCTCCTTGATTATTCTATATGTATTTTCAGTTTTATTCTTTAGATACTGTAGTGGGATGTATTATTGTTTTAGGCGCTCATGTACTCAGTGACACCCCGGTTTTGGGATAGATTGTACCGTATTTTGGATAAATTCTATTTTTAAAAGGCTTTTCTTTAATATAAATTGTTTCACTGTTGTTACTTAAAGTGTTTTACTCTGTTGGAAATGTTGAGTTGTGGCTTGCCTAGTTCTATGGTAGGTGCCATCATGATTGTCTTTTTTGGGTCGTGACACTTTATCATCCCGGGTAGGCCAATATGGTGGCCGAAGCTTTGAGAAAGAAGACTGAGAGTATGTGGAGTCTTTCTAGTATCTCAACTGGGGAGAGACCGTTAGCTTTGGATGTTTACGCTTGGTACAATAGGTTCTTGAAGTTATATGTTTCATAGCCAAGAAAGGTTCTTGCTTGCATTGTTACATTCGTCTTTGTTTAAGCGCATCAAGGCATATTAGTATGATAATCCTCACTTGATTGTCCTTAAGGACACAGTGCAACACAGTGATACCAAGGAGGTGACTATTGGTGATGTTGGATTATTCAGGATTCAAGGTCGGGTTTGTGTGCCCAATGTGGATGGGTTGCGAGAGTTGAGTCTTGAAGAGGCACACAGTTTGCGGTATTCAATTAATCCGGGTGCCGCAAAGATGTAACATGATTTGATGAATAACTACTGATGGAGAATAATGAAGAAAGATATTGTTGAGTATGTTGTACGGTGTTTGAACTATCAACAAGTTAAGTATAAGCATCAAAGACCGAGCGGTTTTCTTTAGAGGCTAGATATTCCAGAGTGGAAGTGCGACCGTATCGTCATGAGTTTTGTGGTTGGGCTACCACAGACCTTGAGGAGATTTGACGCTATGTGGGTCATTGTGGACAGGCTAAGCAAGCCCGCACACTTCATTCCGTTCATGACTACCTACTCTTTAGAGCACCTGGCTCAGATTTATATTAGAGAGATATTTTGACTACATGTTGTGCCGGTGTCTATTATCTTAGATCGAGGCATGTAATTCACATTGCATTTTTGGAGAGTTGTGCAGCGTGAGTTGGGCACACATGTCAATCTGAGTACGACATTTCATCCACGAATAAAAGCACAATCTGAGCGCATTATTCAGATCTTGGAGGATATGTTACGAGCCTGTGTTATTTATTTTGGGGGTCCGTGGGATCTGTTTTTACCACTAGAATATTTCACCTACAAGAACATCTTCTAGTCGAGCATCCAGATGGCTCCATATGAGGCCTTATATGGGACGCGATTTCGTTCTACGATTGGTTGGTTTGAGCCTAGGGAGGCTAGATTGTCGGGCATTGATTTGGTTCGTGATGCTCTGGAGAAGGTGAAATTGATTTAGGAGTGATTCGTACAACGCAATCCAAATATAAGAGTTATGCTGATAGGAGGGCTCATGATGTGGCATTCATGGTAGGTGAGAGGGTTCTACTATGAGTTTCTCCCATGAAGGGTGTGATGAGGTTCGGGAAGAAGGGCAAGTTGAGCCCTCGGTATATTGGTCCTTTTGAGGTTCTAGAGTGAGTTGGTGAGATGGACTACATACTTGCTTTATCACCCAACTTATCAGTATTTCATCTAATTCTCCATGTTTCATGTATTAGAAGTATTAGGGTGACCCGTCACATGTGTTAGGTTTCATCTTGGTGGAGTTGGATAAGGATTTAACTTATGTTGAGGAGGTGGTGGCCATTTGGACAAACATGTTCGAAAGTTGAGGTCCAAGATCATTGCTTGGTGAAGGTTCAATGGAGAGATCAATCTATATAGGAGGCAACTTGGGAGACCGATCATTATATGCGGAGCCGATATACTCACCTTTTTGGAACTTTAGGTATATCTCTATACTCGTTCAAGGAGAAACGTTTGTTTAAAAGGGGGAGAATGTGATGACCCGACCGATAGTTTTGTGTATTTGAGCCCGTATCCCCTTTTGAAGCTTCCCCTGTGTGTATTTATTGTTAAGTGACTTTTGGGGATGGTTGGTTTTTTTTTGGGGAGGTTTTGAACATTTTTGGAACCCTTAATTCCTAGTTTGGAAGTTTAAGTTGGGAATATTGATCAAGGTTTGACTTTTGTGAAAATAACCTCGGAACGGTATTTTGATGGTCCCACTAGGATCGTATAATGATTTTGGACTTAGGTGTATGCCCAAAATTGAATTCGTAGGTTCCTACGACAAATTGGCTCTCTTTGCCGAAAATTAGCAATTTAAAGGTTTAGAAATTTTCTAAGTTTTACCATGGGTTGACTTTGTGGCTATCGGGTTCGTATTTTTTTTAAAGACTTGGAATAGGTCCATTTTATCCTTTGGAATTTTTGTGCAAAGTTCGGTGTCATTCCAAATTGGTTTGATAGGAATCAGACGCTTGGTTGTGATTTTAGAAGTTCTTGAGCTTCATTCTGAATTCGATTCTTTTTGGTGTTTGATTCGTGGTTCCAAATGATATTTGGTGTTTTGAGCTTGCGAGAGAGTTCATATGATGGTTTTAGACTTGTATGGATGTTTGTTGTGGAGCCCCGAGGGATCAGATGAGTTCTTGACATGTTACAGAGTGTTTTGGATTGAGGTTCAGTTTTGCTGGTGCTACAGGTCTCGCAAATGCGAGCACCAATTTGCATTTGCGATCATAGTATATATGATTGACATGGTCACAATTGCGAAGGTGGGTTGGGGATGGAAGGCGTCGCATTTGCGATGCCAGCCTCTCAGTTACGAAGGGGGACCTATGCAGGGGAGACCTCATTTGCGATCATATGGTCGCTTTTGTGATGAGAGCTGACTTTTCATTTGCGAAGTCTTTGTTGTATTTACAAATTTTTATGGGCTTGGCAGTCTTCTCATTTGCGGTCAGTTTGTCGCATTTGCAGAGGTCGCAAATGCGGCTTCTACAGCGCAGTTAATAAGTGGGATTTCTGGACTTAGACTCATTATTTTATATTTTGAAATTAGGAGCTCGGTTTGAGGCGATCTTTGAGAAATTTTTCAACCACTTGGATTGGATAATATTTTTGACTCGGATTTGATTATTTTTCATTGATTTCATCTTTGATTTAGCATTTAGTTGATTAATCCATGAGCGGAAAATTGGGGTTTCTGACAAACTTTTCTTACAATAAAAAATTAATATTTGAGTGTCGATTTGCAGTTGGTTTTGAAAACCAATCATATATTTGGACTCGTGGGGTTATGGGTTGTCGATATCTAACCCTTGACTCAGGTTTTGACTGGGCGGGCTGGGGTTGACTTTTGTTGACTTTTTAGATATTGTGTAAAGGCTGTAACTTTATTTATTAAAATTAATTTCAGGAGCAAAACATGTTGAATGCACCAAAAGTATACTCCTTCTTCCCATCAACGCCGTCCTTCACCATCATGTAAATGCTCAAAACACCATAATCCCTCTAAATTTTACTTCACCATCACTAAACCGCCATAACTTCAATATTCCCATCTTTATATACTTCAAACAAAAATTAGACAAAGTCATTTTTTTAGTGTTTTGAAAAGATTGTTGGAATTTATCATTCCAAAAGTACTCATATATCTACATCTCAAAGGTATTACCCATGACGTGATGCTATATAAAACGAGTATCAAGAGAGAATAGGCATATACTATACACATTATTTTCTTCGCATCCTTCAATTATATGTATGCAATTTTGAAAATAAAATTCTTTCTGTTGTTTATATTCTTGTTATGACAGCTTCAACCTGATATCTTAGTGATTAATTATATTTTAATATGGTGTTGAAGATTGTAATGGTGAATAAGTATGAGTGAAAATATCTCTATAAGTGATGTGTGCGCGGTGAGAAATTTCACATGTAAAAGTTCAAAACACCATCATGTTGTGATGGAGTTTACATATAAGAAATTTAAACTCCAACATAGTGTGCTCGATTTTCACTTGCAAAGCTTCAGAATTTAGCACATTGTGCTGGAGTTTTTCTATAACTTAATTTGAAGTAATTTTGTTTTCACATTAAAACAACTATTTTTCAGTTATATTTTAATGGTAACTAAACTTTGAAGCTTAAAACTGGTTATCTTATATGATAAAAGCAAAATAGTATGCAAAAATTGCACGGGTTGACCACTTTTTGTTCTGCCATTAAACACCATCCAGCCTTTGAAATGTAACTATAAAATAGTTAATTTTCAGTTAGAAAGATATTTTTCCATTATCTTCTCCATTTGAATGTTGTCACGACCTAAAATTCCACCAATGATCGTGATTGTGTCTAACCTACTTGCTAGGCAACAACAATAAGAGAATCCAATTATTAAGTCATTAACTAAGATGTGATTTAAATAACATTGTAGAATAAAACGCAAGTCAATATCATAAATACATGAACTCACAAACAGGGTCTAAAGTCAGCTCCATTAGAGTCCACAATACCTGTTGTGCGAAGAATCTAATGACACTGATCAAGAAAGCCCTTAGCATCCTCTGACTCTCCTCCACTGAATTGGGGAGGATTAAGCCTCTAAAATTTCTCTAACCTCTTTTGATCCTCATCAGTCAAAGATGGTCCAGCCCCAGCCTGCACTGCAACAACTGGCTGCACTAGCAAAACCCCTGGTGTCTAATAACCCTGAGCTAGCTGCTCCGGTGTATGGGCGACGTGAGTCTGGGCTTGCCCTACCTTGAGAGGTATCTGGTGCAACTAGTATAATATCTACCTGCGCCAAGCTCGTGTACACACTCAAGATATAGGCCAAAATCTCCTAAAGACTGGATATAGCAATAGGTACTGCCGGTGTTTGAGCTGGTCCCACCGGCTCTACATTATCTTGAACCTGCTCCTCCACCAAAATATCTTATGAAATCTCTCCACACACTCATCAGACAGCCTGGATGGGGAACCCTTCTACGTCAATCTAGTCAATGGGGCTGCTATAGATGAAAACCCCTTAACAAAATAGCGATAATACCCAGCCAACCCAAAGAAACTCCGGATCTCTATAGTGGTAGAAGGTCTGGGCCAACTTGAACTGCCTCAATCATCTTCCAATCCACCTTAATCCTCTCATTGGACTCCACACACACAAGAATGCCATCAAGTCTAACCAGAACTCACACTTGGAGAATGTAGCATATAGTTTATTCTCCCACAAAGTCTGGTGCACGATCCTCAAGTGTTGTTCATGCTTCTCCTGGCTGCGATAATACACCAATATATAACCAATGAAGAGAATGACAAAGGAATCCATATAAGGCTGGAATATGTTGTTCATCAGGTGCATGAAAGCTGCTGGGGAATTGGTCATCCCTAAAGACATCACCAAGAACTCATAATGGCCATAACAGGTCCTTGAAGCCGTCTTAATAATAGTTAAAGCCCTGATCTTCAACTGATGGTACCTCGGATTCAAGTCAATCTTCGAGCATACACTATCACCCTGAAGATGATCAAATAAAACATCAATACGTGGTAGTGGATACTTTTTCTTGATAGTAACCTTGCTCAACTACCTGTAGTCACATTCTCATAGAACCATCTTTATTCTTCATAAATAGTATCGGTGCACCCCAAGGTAACGCACTAGGCCTAATGAAACCCTTATCAAGCAATTCCTGTAACTGTTCCTTCAATTCTTTCAACTCTGCTAGTGTCATGCGATATGGTGGAATAGAAATAGACTGAGTGCCCGACACCAGATAAATACCAAAACTAATATCCATATCGGGTGGCATGCCCGGTAAGTCTGTAGGAAACACATCTGAGAACTCCCTCTCTACTGGAACTGACTCGACAATAGGATTATCAACACTATCATCTCTCGCAAATGCCAAATACACCAAACACCCCTTCTAAAAAGTTCGATGAGCCTTCAAATATGAAATCACTCTAGTGGGAGTGTGACCAAGAGAGCCTTTCTAGTCCAACCTAGGCAATCCCTGCATCGCCAACGTCATGGTCTTAGCGTGACAATCAAGAATAGGGTGGTATGGATATAACCAATCCCAACTAAAATCACCTCAAAATCAACCATACTAAGAAATAAAAGATTAACTCTAGTCTTAGAACCCCCAATAGTAACCACACAAGACTGATATACACGATCCACCATAATAATATCAGCCACCAGTGTAGATACATGAACAAGAATATCAAGAGAATCACGTGGCATATCCAAATAACAAGAAAAATACAATGACACATAAAAATAAGTGGAACCCCGGCCAAATAATACTGAAGCATCCCTGTGGCACACTGAAACAATATATGTGATCACGATGTCGGAAGAAATAGCCACTGGCCTAGCTAGAAATGCATAGCAACGGGTCTGTCCACCACCTGACTGACCTCCCCCTCTAGGGGGACCTCGAACCGATTGAGCCCCACCCCTAGCTAGCTGTGCAAATGGTGTAGTTATTGGTGCTGAATCCATAGGTTGTGTTTGCTGCTGTGGGACTCTACTCAGATGTATGGGGCAATCTCTCTTGAGATGACTCTAGTTTCCACACGCGAAACAACGCTTCCTAAGACGAAGCTGGTAACCCTGATAACCCAAATAACTACCTTTGGAACCCTACACAGATAGAGCATGATACAAACTCTGTACCGGTAGTGCACTGAATGATGAATGAACTAGGTGAGCACTGTATGAAGTGTGGCCAACTTTAAACCACAAGGAATCTAATGAGCTGCCTGAGCGGGCCTAAAACGACGATCTCTACTTTGATGTGACTAGCCTCTAGACAAGGAACCTCCAAAAACACCCAAACCATTGGGGCCTCTTGGCCTCCTGCTCCTCTCCCTCAAGTGTGCGAACATGCTCCAAACGCCTAGCAATCTCAACCACCTGGTCAAACCTAGCATCCGTCTTGGCCTCTTAGGATAAACTACATTGTAGTGCATAGTTGAGGCCTTCAATGAACCTCCTGATCTTTTCCCTCTCAGTAGGGACTAAATATACAACATGACATGACATCTCCGCGAATCTCATCTCGTACTGGGTCACAGCCATGCCCTTCTAGCAGAGATCCTCAAACTCCCTATGTAGCTCTTCTCTATGAGTCTTTGAGACAAACTTCTCTAAGAAGAGAACTGAGAATTGATGTCATGTACGTGGTGTTGCACCAGCTGGTCTGCCTGAACTATAAGTCCGCCACCACCTATGTAGGCTGGCCCTATCAGCTGGAAAGTAGTTAAGTGAACTCCATTAGAATCCAAGACCCGTTGTGCAAAAAATGCGATGAAACTAATCAACAAAACCTAAGCATCCTATAACTCTCCTCCACTGAACCGGGGAGGATGAAGCCTCTGAAATGTCTCTAAACTCTTTTGCTCCTCATCAGTCAAAGGTGGTCCACCCCCAGCATGTGTCGCAATAACTGGTTGCGCTACTGAAACCTCTAGTGTTTGATAACGCTGAGCTAGATGCTTCAGTGTATGGGTGGTAGGAGTTTTGGCTCCTCCACCAGCCTGAGAGGTAGCTGAAGCAAAGGGTATATACCCCGGCCGGGTCGGGCCAAAATCTTCTGAATACTAGGTATAATAATACGTACCATCGGTGTCTGAGCTTGTCCCACCTGCTCCACAATATCTGGAATCTGCTCCTCCACTAGAGCATCCGGTGGCTCCAAAACAAGAAATATAAATCTCAAAATTCATAAGATGATGATTTTACGGAAGAAAGCTCTTAATCGAGCAATGACTCCACACCCATATCTTCTGAAGAAGACTATCCCTCTATATTTGTGAACCGGCCTATGAGGTAGATGATGATCAAGAAGGCATGGTAAACGAACCAATCCTAGAAAGAAGACATGAACCCATGGCGTCAAAATCAGTTGGAAATGGTTTCTACACTTTTACCTTGGATAACGTCAAGGTTTCAAAATAGCCCCAAAGAATTCAAGACTTCTATACTTGGACAGTGACAAAATATTTGGTAGAATAAGAAAAGTATATCATCCTTTCATAACTTACTTCACGATTCTCAGGAATCCTTAGAGATTGGAGGAACTCACTTGGGATTCAAGAAAAAAAATACTTTCCTTACTTCCCAAGATTTTGCCATCAAAATCATAATCCTACATAAAGTTTTCTGTGGAGATACTGGCCAAAGATAAGAAAAGATGCGAAGGCAACGCTAAGAGATGAAGTGTGTGTCATTTGACAAAAATGACACTAACAAGCATTTTCAAAAAATGGAAAAGATATACTTTAAGATAGGCAGAGACATCAACGTGAAGCAAGCCATTGTCTCCTCCCTTCCCAAATTGTTAGCAAGTCAAACCATGACTCTCATTGAAGAACGTTTCAGTCAATAACAATCTCACAAATCAGCTACATCAGGCAAGCAATTTCCGTCGCATTAGAGGACATTCGTATAAAGCTCTCTTCCCTAAACCAAATTGTCCAAAAAAATTTGGCTCAGATACGATCTTATCACTCGATCGGGTTGTTCCTGCCACACACCCAGGCGACGGAAAGGATTCAGGAAGTTCAAATGGCCAAGAATTCTAGACGGGAGAACAAGATAAAGGAGACACACAAAATATTTCACACGAAGGAGGCCATGAAATTTTCACAAAAAAAAAACTGATGCTTTATTGTCCACAAGACTAGACATTTCGCAAGAAATTGTCCCCAATCGAGGAGATCTGTCAAACTTCTTGGATAAATTGACGATTAAATTGGTACACATCTCAGAGAAGAGGACCTCGAGTACATATTCTCTATAGACGATGAACCCACTGAAGAAACTTTATTCTCTCTTGATATAAACGAAGATCATAGTGAAGACCACTACCAAGTTACAAAACTAGCAGCCAAAGCCTGAGAGGAGATCAACGCTCTCATAGTTATCCCTCAGGTGGAACCAAAAGTTTATCCATCTAAATAAGATAAACAAACTTAGGTCATTGCTTTCATAGACATCAGAGTTGCTTGTTCACTCATGAATCCCGTTGTTCTCCCTAAAGATCAATAGGTGCTGCATTTCAAGGAATTCAATACTGCATCAAATGGAATCCTAAGTACAACAGTCATCACAAAGAAGCTGATCATAATTGAGTTTTTTACAGGGTTGAAGTACAGAATCAAGCTAATAGGGTCAGATGTACTAGAAAAAGACCTTATTATTGGATTCAACATTTTCAGAAAACTAAAAGATCAGCTCCAGATCAGGGTCAATGGGATAAAATTTAAGAAGCAATTCAAACCTTATTTTGAGATTCCAAGGTTATTCCAGTTTACCAACGACGAACAAATCAAGGAAATTGAACAAAATATCATCAAACATTCATGTGCGGAACCCCACAAGGACTTTTGAAGAAACACAAAAGCTCATTATGGAAGAACGAAGAGTTTTTTTATCAAGCTCCCTTCCAAGAAAAATGAAAACATTAATCCAACAAAAGACAGTCATTCAAGCATAAACCCGCATGAACCCAGATCATCCTCAACTTGCGAAAAAGAGTGCGAAGAACTCCTAAAATTTGATCTAATAGAGCCATCAGATTCACCATGGTCATGCGAAACATTATATGTAAATAAAAGAGCTGAACAAACAAGAGGAAAACCCAATTAGTTATTAACTATCAACATGTTAAATACTTCCTCCAAGATGATAAATTTACTATCCCAAATAAACTCACCCTTTTCTCACACTTAACCAATGACAAATATTTTTTCAAATTTGATCTTAAATCTGGATTTTGGCAATTAGGAATCTAACCCGAAGAAAAAGCCAAAATGGGATTTTGCACCCGTATCATCATTTTCAATGGAAAGTCATGTCCTTTGGATTAAAAATTGCACCTTCTTTATTCCAAAAATCCATGATAAAAATATTCTAGCCCGTCCTCCATATCTCTTTGGTTTACATTGATGACATCCTACTATTCATTGATACACTGGAGGAACATATCAACTTGCTCCATCAATTTGAAGCACTTGTAACACATTATGAAATTATGCTTTCAGCAAAAAAGATGGTTCTTTCCCAAAAGAAGATTGATTTCCTCGGAATGCGCTTTGTCCAATGAGCATACAACCCATGACCACATATATGTCAAGAACTTCTCAAATTTCAAATACTAGCCTCAATACGAAGAAAATCCAATAGTTCTTGGGTGTAGTAAATTATTGTAAGAGATTTGATCCCAAATATCTCTACATACATTTCTCCATTCACAAAAATGCTTAAGAAAAATTCTCCGTCATGGGGGAAGGAACAAGAAGAGGTAGTCAAGAAAAATAAAAGAAATATCCAAAGGTGTCAAGTCTCTCTACATCCCCTTAGAAGGTATGGAAATATTACAAACTGATGCCATTAATGAATATTGAAGTGCTATTCTATCTGAAGAAACAGATGGCCGTGGAAAAAAATATGGATATGCTAGCGGAAAGTTCAAAGATGCCGAGCAACATTATCATTCCACGTTCAAGTAAATTCTTGTACTGAAGAATGAGATAAAGAACTTCAACTTTTTCCTCATTCATAGAGAATTTCTAATAGAAATGGATATGAAGGCCTTCCCAAAGATGATCTTGATGAATGCTAAATTTATACCCAATCCTCCTATTCTCAGATGGGCCAAATGATTCTCTCCATACAAGTTTTAGGTCAAGCAACTGAAAGGAAAGGATAATGTTCTCGCAGATTTTCTGTCTCGGCTAGAAGAAATCACAAAGGGATTTTCAGTAGAGAAGATGAAGTCAAAACAAAAGTTATCCGGCCAAATCTTCATGTTTTCAAATGTGCCAGAACTATTTCTTTAAAGTCGACGGATCACCCATTGAAGTTGTTCAATCTCATAAATCCTTTTGAACCATCAATCTTAATGGAAAGAAGAACTTATTATGAGCTCTAGGTTTTCTGGCAACATGGAGGATCCATTCTTAAGCCGTACGGGGTAAATCCAGAATATCCATTATGCCATATATTCACAGCGCAATCTAGGGATTTTCCCTAGAAACTTTTATAGTGTTACTGGTACTTATGCCATCAATATTATATTTTCATGGACTTCAAGTGCATCATCTTCAAGGATTTTGACCACATTGAACCTGATCTTAAAGTATTTCTATTATGGTTCTAGCCTCAAAGATATTGGATAAAATATTTCAACGACTCCTACAAAGTAAAGATATTTATGTTCCAAAGGCCGGTAAATATTATCAATGGAAAAATCGAGGCGCAAGCAGAAGCATCATTCTGGTGAAAATGTCCCGTGTCCATTTTATCCATGGAAGAAGAATATAGTGAAGCACAAAGAATTATCTTCTATAAAATAAGTTATCCCAAGTGAAATATGACCAAAATAATGGGCGAGCTGGAATTATACCAGCACTTATCTTCACTAGGAACGGGTCCGAGAAGCAGCAAAGGAATACCAGATACCTTAAGAAGTTATTCGAGAAACAATCACTCATGACATCTCCAGATTAAGGTTACTTATTACATCTCACCATTCAAAGGACAAGGAACATAACGAAGCAGGATCGTCAAGCTCCGGAAGATACTACACAAGATACTCAAAAAAATCCTAGAGACAAGGCCAAATATGCAATAGAATCAACGCCACACAATCATGAATATTTGAACCTAAGTCCCTTCTAATCTCACCTTAATCCCACATTACCTACCAAAAAAATCCTACAACATCATCTACCCATACCAAGACAAAATCCCACATATTTCCATACCATCATGGCCCCACTTTCACATGCTTCCACTTGATTTGCAATATGGAATACCATACTTTCACACGCTCCCACATACTCCCACATGCTTTATCATGTATATTGCCCATATTTCACATGCTTTTAGTGTATATTAGTTGATTATCCTAAGGTCCTTCAAGTGTCAAAAAGGACCCACTTATAGATAGGTTTTACATTTAAGATAGGTTTATTTTATAATATAATTTTTTCTTATAATAACCTCCTATCCCTATATAAAGGATGAAATGTAGTAGTTGTAAAATCAACTAGTAACCATTGTAAATCTCTGTGATATATTGTAATGATCCGGCCAGTCGTTTTGAGTATTTTAGCCATGTTTCCCTATTTATTGTCTCCTCTATGTTATATTATGGTTATGTGACTTTTCGGGGTGTTTGGTTTTGGTTCAGGTGAATTTCAGAGTGAAATGGGACACTTAGTCCCAAAATTGGAAGCTTAAGTTGAAAGAGTTGATCGGAGTTTGACTTTTATGTAGACGAATCCAGAATGGATTTTTGATAGTTCCAATAGCTCTGTACGATGATTTTAGACTTAGGAGCATGTTCGCATATGTATTTGGAGATCCGTAGGCCGTTTCAGCTTGAATTGGCGAAAGTTAGAAAGTTCAAGGTTTGGAAGATTGAGAAGTTTGATCGAGAGTTGAATTTATTGATGTTGGATCCAGATTTTGGTTTTGAAAGTTGGAATAGGTCCGTTGTATCAATTATGACTTGTGTACAAAATTTGAGGTCAATTGGAGTTGGTTTGGTATGTTTGGGCATTAGTTTTAGAAGTTAAAAGTTTATAAGTTCATTAGGCTTGAATCAATGTGCGATTCGTGGTTTCAGTGTTGTTTGATGTGATTTGAGGATTCGAGAGAGTTTGTATCATGTTTTAGGACTTGTTGGTACGTGCGGATGGGATCCAGGGGCCCTTGGCGTGATTTAGATTGAGTTCGGACAATTTTTTCTTGAAATAGGACTGTTGGTTTTTTTGTTCTGGTTTCCTTCTATACGTTCGTGAAGTTTCTCCCGCGATCGCATGGAGTAGTTTGGAACTGATGGATTTTACTATTCGCGTTTGAGAAGTCAAGGACGCGATCATGATGTTTGAGGAGTTTGTGAATCGCGAACGCGTGTCAGGGATCGCGTTGGCATATAAGGAAGGAGAGGCAGTAGGGAGGCACACGATGTTCTTTACGTTCGCGTGGCCTGGGGCGCGATCGCGTAGGCTGAGGAAGGATGGACACCGCATTCGCAACTGGAATAACGCAATCACACAGAAGGTTATGTGAGCTGGGAAGATTTGTTCTCCACGACCGCGTGTGTGTTTCCGCGATCAGGAAAGGCAATGACTGGGCAACAATATTTAATTGCAAAATCGAGGGTTTTGATCCATTTTTCAGCTTTTGAGCTAGAGACCTCAATTTTTGGCGATGTTTTAAGAGATTTTAAAAAAGTTGATTAAGTTAAGTGATTCTAACTCGGATTTGATTATTTTACATGAACCTATCATTGTTTTAACCATTTAATTAGTGTTTTGGGTTAGAAAAGTTGGGCAAAATTGTGAAAACTTCATAGACTATATTTTGAGGATTTGAAGGTCGATTTGAGATCGAAATTGAGTAATTTTAGTATGGTTCGACTCGTTGTCAAATGAGTGTTCTGATTTTGTAAGTTTGGTCGGGTTCCGATATGTGGGCTCAGGGTTGACTTTTTGATTTTCTATAAAAAGTGCAACTTTATTACTTGGAATAGTTTTCTATGGTTGTATTTATAGTATAAAGTTATTTTGGCTAGATTTGAGCCGTTCAGGGTTGGATAATCGCAGAAAAGGCTTACTAGAGGATTGAGCTGGCGTGTTTTGAGGTATTTTGCCTAACCTTGGGTGGGGGATTACCCCTTAGGATTGGTGTTGTTTTGTGTTAATTGTGGTACGTGAAGGCCGTGTGCGCAAGGTGACGAGTGGGCACACTGGCTAAATGTGGAAATTGACCGGTTAAAGTTATGTAGATTCTTTTCACGCCTTTAATTGAATTGTAATAACATGTTATCTTCATCATCGTTAATCTATCCTTACATGATTTACTTGACATTGTAAATACTTGTCTCATCTTTTACTTGTTATTTGTCATTACATGCTTAGTTGATGTTATTGTTCTCTCATTTCTTTATTAATTATTTAACTGTTGAGTTACCTTACTTGAAGTTGTTATTTCTTGTAATATCTTGTTGTTGAGTTATGTTGTTGAAGTATTAAAGGCCATGATTCATATCGAGGCAAAGTTGTAAATTGTTGAAATACCATTCTTGTTGAGATATTCACTCTCGGTTGCCATTTTTGAGTCTCTTATACATATTGTGGTTGAGCCATTGGCTATTTATTGTGGAAAAATTATTGTCGTTGACTTCTTTGGAAAGTTGTGATTTTGGGCACTTGAGGTGCGATTTGTGATATATTATGATATTAATACGCATGCGGTGGTATAAAGATTGGGGTTGATACACATGCGGTGAGATAATGTGGGCTTGATACACGTGTTGCTAGTAGGGGAACTACTTGAAGCCACGCGTCGTGATAACGTGGACTAAAACACGGGTAGCTATTTTGGAAAAAATGATTTTCAAAACTAAATGCAAGGCTCTGCGGTGGTATAAGGAATGATTGTGATATGATTTGTGAAATGAGACTACGAGGCGGTACCTCTGTAGTGATTCTTGTTGATACCTTTCATTTACATCACTTGTGTTTTGTTTTGCATTGTTTCATTGGCATTTTGATTATGTGTTTCTTCCATGATGTCTTAATTGCCTTATTTTCAATGTGTCTATTCTTGTAATATTTCTTCATTGTATCATTTCCATTCTTTCCATTATTATACTGTACTATACCTGTTCAGTTTCTTTATTTGTTCCAGTAGGTGTCTTGACCTGACTTAGTCACTACTCTATCGATGTTAGGCTTGACACTTATTGGGTATCGTTATGGTATACTCATACTATGCTTCTGCACATATTTTCGTGAAGATATAGGTACTTCATACTAGCCTAGGCATCCGTTAGTTGAGCTTGGATCAGAGACTTCAAGGTATACCTAATAGTGTTCCCATGCCTCGCAGCCACCCTCTATCTAGTTTCTAATTCATTCTCCATTTATAGATACTGTTGTATAGGGATGTTTCAGAATACTCGTGTAGAGATTATGACTCGGTATCACTAAATTTTGGGTGTTTTATTCAGTTGTATTATGGAGTCCTTTTTATGATAGTTATTGGCCTAAATTGAAAGCCTTGTTGTTATTTCCGTTGATTCTTCATGTGTGTTAGGCTTACCTAGTCTTAGAGACTAGGTGCCATCACGACATCCTACAGAGGGATATTGGGGTCGTGACATATATTACATGTGATTTCCTTCTAAATTTCTCTCTTGTTCTTTCTTTCGAATGGATAATGCTAGTCATTGTATGAAAATAGAGCAAGAATACTCTAAGAAAAATATCCTATTCTTATACAAAAGTTTCTGAGTTAGAACAGCTAGAGTTGGTTATAATACAAATGTTTTTTGAGTTGTGTAGCTTGGCAAGCCATCCCTGAAGGTTTGTGAAGCCAACCCCTTTGTAGGAAACCTTTAGCGATGATAAGCAAATTTACAGTTTATGTACTTTGGCAATCCATCCCTAACGGGTTGTCGAAGCCATCCCCTATGTGGCAAGCCATCCCTAATGGGTTGTTGAATCCATCCCTAGAGGGTTGTCGAAGCCATCCCTAACGGGTTGCGAAGCCATCCCTTTTGTTGGGAAACTTTTGTGTCTATAGTTAAGTTTTTTTCTTGGTTTCTTACTTTGTTCCTATACTATGGTATCAGAGCCAGACCATCCTTTCGGAGGGAGGTTCAATTTACTAAATATATCCAAGTCATTTCCAACATCTTGTTCCCTTTCAAAGATGAATATATAGCCTACACTATATAAAAATGTTGTTGCCTCAAAACTTGACCAGCATCTTATTCTTGCAATTACTAGAGAAGAGCAATTCATCACCTTTTATATCTCGAATGTTTTTCCCAAACAATGGAGAAATCATGGTTTTACCCATATATATTTTGGTTCTATCCGAATCGCTTTGACATATCATGGAAGAAAAGGTCAACCTCTTGTTGCTCGCCTTTCTATTCTGGATACAAGATACTATGAGTACCAACATGCAAGTCTTGGTATTGCATACCTTAAATACATGTCATGCCCTGACCCTAGGGAGCGCGACCGGTGCTCAACCGAGATAACCCGGACGAGCAAGCTTGCTGGATTGCCTTCTACCCAACTCACCCATAAATAAAGAGAGGATAAACTTCATTAATTACTTCAAGAGTATTCATGAACAACACAAATTCCATTACCATTAGTTACTTCAGCTTATAGTCTCAAAATACATACACATTTATAGTTGATGTGAAACAAGTAATTCAAATACAAGACTAGTCTGACTTTCCCAACACCCATATACAACCCACGCTGTGTCTACAGATCCTCTATGGATACAAAAATACTATGATAATGCCGAAAAAAGGCTCTGACAATACCTCAAAATATAATACAAGTGGGACAAAGATACACGACCCTGAATGAAGTAAGGCTCACCAAATCTGCTGAGAAGAGGGTGTGCTGCTATCAAGATCAATTCCACTCCTGCGGTACCACCTGCATCCATTGAAGATGCAGCGCCCCCATAAAAGGGACATTAATACATATGGAATAATACTAGTATGTATGACTAAAAATCTTCTCATTAGAACAAGTAGCAATACAAGAAAGAAAATTCATAGAATCAATGGATACCTCAAACAATACGAAACATCAAGTTAGAAGCAAGATAAGTCTTCAAGTAAACTGCCATTATTTTAGGTTGGGATATCTTAGCACCGATATACCACCGTGATTTTAGAAAGGAGTCCGATCATGGACCGATCGTCTAGGCCGTCTCATTCAAAGACATCAACCACAATCACAATCACTATCACAATTTCAACCATAATCTCAATCACAATTTCTAGCATAATCACCACCATATGTGCGGCATGGCATCCGATCACGACCCAACTGGCTAGGCCGTCTCACCAAAATTCCTTGTGTATTGACATCACCATTTTCTAGCAATCATCTCATCCCATTAAAGAGGAATATTTCATCACATCAATCTCATCCCAAATGAAGGGAGTAATTACAATCTACTCCTACACTGGCATGTGTAGTTTCAGGGTCAGGCTATTTCAACCTACCCTTCCTCGGTGACTAACAATACTCCCAAAGTGTTTATTATTAAAAGGATTTACAACTCATTTCAACATCTCTTACACGTTTCTTAGTTTCATTGACACTAGTGGCCCCAAACGTAATATCATACTTGGCACGTTGACCGTATTTTATGTTTCATGCTCACCACTTTCATTTTTCAATATGATGATGGATCATCGACAACAAAGCATTTCTATTCAAAACCTTAAGTAAACACATGAGCAAGTAAGAGTCTTAAGCACATTGAAATTTCTTGCACAATTTGTCATAATAGCTTCATTTCAATCACGATTTGAAGTTTAGATATGCAACCCATACATAGAACACATTCTCAAGTAGTTACACAACATAACAAGAAAATTTGGAATACATAATGAACCGCATTTATGTTTTGACACAAGGCTTATTTGAAATAATCGATTTATAATGAGCAACTCGGGACTTACGAGGACATTGTGGGTTCAATTCTAAAAGAGGAGATTAGCCAACATACCTCGCTTTGAGCTTTCCTTAATTCACTACACAGTTCCGAAAATCCTACCAACTTTGATCTATTTAGAGATATAGCAAAATTTGAATACAAATTTGGAAGGAGTTCATGGTCCCAACTCATTTGAGTATTTTATCGAACACTAGGTGGGCATTATGATTTCAAGGTCCTCCTATGGTGGATTCCTTCATTTCACTATCCAAAGTGTATCCAATTTAGCTCAACAATATTCCCCAAACTTTGATAGTACATGCATGCAATGGACAACTCCCACACCCAAGAATTTCTTTTCTCATTACCTATTTTCAATAAAATCACGAAATTAAGGGCTAGGGAGTAGAATATTACCTCTAGGATGAAACCTAGTGAATTTTTCTCCTTGTGAATTATCCAACTTGAGCAAGAATTCATGATGAATAATAATATTAGGAACTTCCCCTCTCACTCTATCGCACTTCCACTCTCTAGAAATATCAGATTTTTGCTTCAAAAGTGGCTCTTTACATCTATATATCAAAATAGGGCCGGGTAAAAAAATTAGAAAAATGAAGTCCCGATGCATATCCGTGGTCACATACTTTTATGGTCCGCAAAATGGACCGCATAATGGTCTACCAGAATTGGGCATTTCTGCTTCACTCTGCGGCAGGACTGCAGCCTGCTGACCAATTCCGAGATCGCATAATGCGCCATAAAAATCCCTTTCAGAAATTTTTATATTGGATTTGTGATGGATTGTGCGGCCCGAAAAAAGATTATGCGATCGCATAATGGTCCTAAAATTAGCTCAAGCTTCTGCTTCATTCGGCGATAGATCTGTGGCCTGCAGATCAGTTCTGTGATGGCAAAATGGACCGTAGAAACGCCTTGCACTTCCAAAAAAAATTTCTTCAACTCCTCAACGCACTGTTCAACCTCAAAAGTCCGTACCGCGTACAATCATCAACACATAAGTCTACTTCAGCATCACGAAACCCTGAGTTTTAGGTAAAATTTAATGGGGCCTTACAATACTGGGACTATCTTTATAACTATCTGTCCGAATTTGAACATGTCCCTTTATGATCCATACTTAACCGAAGCATTAAAAATCCAGGTCCAAATCTAGGGAGCCCCACAGGCCAGAGATGCTATCCAAGCCACACTTTATCATCAAATGGCGTGGTGGGTCCAAAATCATGCCTTGGATCTCTGTCTTCCCGGAGGAGAAAATTCTTTACTCTTAAATATTGATGCTACCAAAGGAAACACCATGTGCACTCATATACCCAGGAAAATTTCTGGAGATGAATTCGTCGTCACAAGCCTACCTTCTTCCCTATGTCGTCACAAGCATACTCTGCTCCTAAATTAGACTACACCATTTCTGGTTTTCCTACAACTTCATAGAATCCTATCTATTTCACCCAACCCTCACAAAAACAACCTGAATTTGACATTTCAAAAATGATTTGGAAAAAGAAAGATGCTCTTGCTGCCCAGAAACAACCCGAGAAAAGGTGAGATCATGGAGAGAGTTCAAAAGGGGCAAACCCTAAAAATTTGATGATTTTTTATCAGAAGGCTCTAGACCTCTATGTCTCCAAGCCAAGAAATGAGTTAGAAGGCGATACTACATGGTCAGAATCTCAAAATTCATCAGATAACGATTTTATTGAAGACAACTCTCAATCGAGCAATGACTCCACATCCATACCTTGCGAATAACACTATCCCCCAATGTTTGTGAACCAGCCAAGAGATACGGAAATATCTGAGGTAAATAAGGATCAAGAAGGCGTGACATACGAACCAATCCCACAATGAAGACCATGGCATCAAAAGCAGTTGGAACTGGTTTCCACACTTTTACCTTGGATAATGCCAAGGTTTCAAAATGGCCGCAAAGGATCCATGACTTATACGCTTTGATAGTGACCAATATTTGGTGGAATGAAAAAAAGTATATCATCTTGTCAGAACTCATTTCACCATTGTAAGGAATCCTCAGAGATTTGGAACTCACTTGGGATTCAAGATAAAAATCCTTTCCTTACTTCCCAAGATTTTTCCTTCAACATCAGAATCATACATGAAGTTTTCTATGGAAATACTGGCCAAAGAGAAGAAATGATGTGAAGGAAGCTCTTCGGATGAAGTGTATGTCATTAGAAAAAAATGACATTGACAATCCTTTTCAAAAAATCGCAAAGATATACTTTGAGATAGGCGGAGACATCAACCCGATGGCCTTTGTCTCCGACCTTTACAAATTGTTAGCAAGTCAAACCATGAACCTCATTGAAGAAAAGTTTCAGTCAATAACAATACCACAAATCGGCTACATCAGGCAAGCAATTTTCTGAGAAAATTTGTATATAAGCGCTCTGCCCTAAAACAAACTATCCAAAATAATTCGACACTTGATAAAGCATGTCGCAGATTCGATATGATCACTAGATGAGGATGCTCCTGTCACACAACCAGGTGAAGAAAAGGATTCAGGAAATTCAAATGGCCAAGAATTCAAGTTGGGAGAACAAGGTCTAGGAGATGCAAAAATATTTCAAATGAAGGAGGCCAGGAAAGTTTCACAAAAAGAACCGATGCTTTATTTGCCACAAGATTGGACATTTTGCAAGAAGTTATCCCCAATCGAGTAGATATGTCAAACTTCTTGAAGAGATTGAAGATTACACCAGTATACATATCGAAGAAGAGGAGGACCTCAGATCCATATTCTCTATAGATGATGAACCCAGTAAAGAAACATTATTTTCTCTTAATATATACAAAGATCATGGTGATAACCACTATCAAATTACAGAACCAACATCCAAAGCCCGAGAGGAGATCAGTTCTCTCATAGCCATCCCTCAGGTGGAACTCAAAGTTTATCCATCTAAATAGGATTAACCAACTCAAGTCATTGCTTTCATTCACTCCGGAGCTGCTTGTTCACTCATGAATCCATATGTTCTCCCTAAAGATTAATGGGTTCTGTATTTCAAGGATTTCAATACTGCATCAAATGGAATCCTAACTACTACAGTCATCACAAAGCACCCGATCACAATTGTGTTTTTTCTAGGATTGAAGTACATAATCGAGCTAATAGGGTCTGTTTTACTAGGAAAAGACCTTATTGTTGGATTCAACATTTTCAAACAACTAAAATATTAGCTCCAAATCAAGGCCAATGAGATAACCTTTAAGAGGAAGTTCAAAACTTATTCTGAGATTACAAGATTATTCTAGATCACAAACGACCAACAAATCAAGGAAATTGAATAAAATCTGATTAAGAAATCATGTTCAAAATCCCACAAGGATTTTAAGAAGAAAGGAAAAAGCATGTTATGGAATAACGAAGAGTTTTAATCAAACTCCCCTTTTAAAAAAAAATGAAAACTTTAATCCAAAAGATATCAACCATTCAGGCATGAATGCAAATCATCTTCATCTTGCAGAAAAGGAGTGCGAAGACCTCCTGGAATTTGATATGATAGAGCCATCAGATTCACAATGGGCATGCGAAATATTTTATGTCAACAAAAAAACTCAACAAACAAGATGAAAACTCAGGTTAGTTATTAATTATAAGCCTCTAACCACTTCCTCCAAGATGATAATTTTTCAATCCCAAATAAACTCACCATTTCTCCCACTTAGCTAAGGCCAAATATTTTTCCAAGTTCGATCTTAAATCTTGATTTTGGCAATTGGAAATCCACCCTGAAGAAAGAGCCAAAACGTGATTTTGCATCCCTGATAATCATTTCCAATGGAAAGTCATGCTATTTGGATTAAAAACTGCACCCTCCGTATTCCAAAAGGCATGATAAAAATATTCTAGCCCATCCTCCATACCTCTTTGGTTTACATTGATGACATCCTACTATACAGTGATATACTAGAGGAACATATCAACTTGCTCCATCAATTTGAAGCACTGATAACACAGTATGGAATTATGCATTCAACAAAAAAGATGGTTCTTACCCGAAAGGAGATTGATTTCCTTGGAATGTGTTTTGTCCAAGGAGCATACAGCCCGGGACCACATATATGGCAAGAACTTCCCAAATTTCCATACACTAGCCTCACGATGAAGCAAATCCAATAGTTCTTGGGGTGTAGTAAATTATGCAAGAGATTTCATCCCACATATCTGTACATACATTTCTCCACTCACAAAGATGCTTAAGAAAAATGCTCCGTCAAAGGGGGAAGGAACAAGATGAATTAGTCAAGAAAATAAAAGAAATATCCAAAGATATCAAGTCTCTCTACATCCCCTCAGAAGGTAAGAAAATACTGCAAACTGATGCTAGCAATGAATATTGAAGTGTTGTTCTATTGGACGAAAAATATGGCCATAGAAGAATATGTGGATATGCCAGCAAAAAGTTCAAATATGCCGAGCAACATTATCATTCCATATTCAAGGAAATTCTTGTAGTAAAGAATGGGATTAAGAAATGCAATTTTTTCCTCATTCATAGAGAATTTTTGATAGGAATGGATATTAAGGACTTCTAAAAGATGATCCGGATGAATACAAAAAGTATTTCCAATCCTTAGATTCTTAGATGGCCCCAATGGTTCTTTCCATATAAGTTTTAGTTCAAGCACCTAAAAGGAAAGTATAATGTTCTTTCAGATTTTGTGTCTCGACCAAAAGAAAGTGATTTTCACTAGAAGATGAAGTCGAAACAAAACCAACCAGCCAGATCTTCATGTTTTCAAATGTACCAGGAACCAGTTGTTTAAAGCAGATGGATCACCCAACGAAGTTGTTCAATCTCATAGATCCCTTTTGATCCATAAATCATAACGGAAAGAAGAACTTATTATGAGCTGCAAGCTTCTCGGCAACATGGAGGATCCACTCTTAAGACTTACGGGGTCAATCTAGAATATCCATTCTACTATGTATTCATAACACAAGGCAAGGATTTTTTCCCAAGAATATTTATGGGTTTTATGTCACTTATGCCATCAGTATTATATTTTAATGGAATTCAAGTGCAACATCTTCAAGGATTTTGGCGATATTGAACCTGCTCTTAAAATATTTCTTTTATTGTTCAAGTCCAATAAAAAGTTTCAATGATTCCTACAAAGAAAATATATTCATGTTCCATAGGCCGTGAAGATTATTAATGAAAAACTCTAGGAGCAAGCAGAAGCATCATTCTGGTGGAAATTTCATGTGTCCATTTTATCCACGGAAGAAGAATGTAGTGAAGCACAAAGAATTATCCTCCAGCAAAATAAGTGTATCCCAAGAGAAATATGGCCAAAAGAATTAGTGAGCTGGAATTATACCAGCACTCATCGTCGCTAGGAACGTGTCAGAGAAGCAACAAACGAAAAACAGAAACCTTACGAAGTCATCCGAGAAAAAAACATGCATGACATCTCCAGGTTAAGGTTATATATTACATCTCACAATTCAAAGGAGAATGAACACAATGAAGAAGGATCGTCAAGCTCTGATACTACACAAGATCTTTGAAAAGAAGCATAGAAGACAAGGCCAAATACGCAATAGAATCAACACCAGATAATCATGAGTATTTGAACCTAAATACCTGTTAATCTCACCTAAACCCACATTACCTACAAAAAACTAAAAAATTATCTACCTGTACCAAGACAAAATTCCACATATTTTCATACTATTTGGGCCCCACTTTCACATGTTTAGTCACATGGATCACTCTACTTTCACCTGCTTTCACATGCTCTCACGTACTCCCACATGCTTTATCATGTATATTTCCCATCTTTCACATGTGTTTTAGTGTATATTAGTTGCTTGGCCTAAGGCCCTTCACATGTCAAAAGGGACCCACTTGGTTTATTTTTAATATGTATTTGTGTTGTAATAACCTCCTAGCCCTATATAAAGGAGGCAATGTAGTAGTTGTATGATCATCTGGTAACCATTGTAAATCTTTGTGATGTATTACATATGAGTTTCTTCTAAATTTATCTCTTGTTCTTTCTTTCGAATCGATGAAAAGGCCGGTCCTTGGATTAAAATAGAGTAAGAGTACTCTAAGAAAGATAGCTTATTGTAGTGCGAAAGTTTTCTGAGTTAGAACAATGAGAGTTTTTTCTATACAAAAGTGTTATGAGTTGTGTAGCTTGGCAAGCCATCCTTGAAGGGTTGTGAAGCCAGCCACTCCGTACGAAAACTTTTGCGACTATAAGCAAATTTGTTATTTGTGTATCTTGGCAATGCATCCCTAACGGGTTGACGAACCTAGCCCTTTCTTGACAATCTATCCCTAAAATGTTGTCGAAGCCATCTTGGCAAGCCAACCCTAACAGGTTGTCGAAGCCATCCCTAATGGGTTGCGAAGCCATCCCTTTTGTAGTGAAACTTTTATGTCTATAATTATGTTTGATTTCTTGGTAGTTTTTTACTTTGTTCCTATACTGTGGTATCAGAGTCATATAATGTGGTATCAGAGCCCGACCATTCTTTCGGAGGGAGGAACAATTTACTAAATATGTATGAGTCATTTCCATCATCTTCTTCTCTTGCAAAGATGAATAAGCCCCCTACTCTATATAAAACCTTGTCCAAAAAATATTATTACCTATATGAAGTAGATATCCTACCCGATGAACAAAAAGTAACCTCCACCGAATTAGCACGCATAAACCCTTACTTAGATTTTGCCAAAATATCATTTTCCCATGGTCCCAACTTTGTTCTTTATTCTAACACATACCAAAAGGAGTAAAGGCATATGTTGCCGCCTCAAAACTTGACCAGCTTCCTATTCTTGCAACTAGATATGAACAATTCATCACCCTTCAAATCTCGGATGATTTTTCCAGTCAATGGAGAGTTCATAGTTTTACCCATATCAATTTTGGTGCAATCCGAATCTCTTAGTAATTTCATGGAATAAAAGGTCAACCTATTGTTGCTCGCCTTTCTCTTCTAGATACAAGATACTATGAGTACCAACATGCAAACACGGGTACTGCAGAAGTTACCTTAAATGTTGGACTGTCTTCATAGATTTAAATGTTGGACTGTCTTCATAGATATCTTTCAAAATTTAACATGTCAATTATGCTCCATACTTAACCGAATCATTAAAACTCCAAGTCCAAATCCAGGGATCCCCACAGGTCAAAGATGATATCCAAGCCACTCTTCATCATCAAATGGTGTAGCGGGTCCAAACTCATGCCATGAAGCTCTTCTATACTTGAGGAGAAAATGCTTTACTCTTAAATGTTTATGCTACCAAAGGAAACACCATGTGCACTCAAATACCCAGACAAATTTCCAGAGATAAGCTCGTCAAATTCCTTCCTGGTTCCTGGATCACAAATTATGAAAAGTTAAGGGAACCAGAGGAATCTCTTCAATAATGTGAGCCAAATTTTACCAAAATATATGACAAAACCATTTCCAAAAGATTTGACCATTCCCATATTAAAATACTAAATAAAATGATCTTTTCCTTCCAAATGTTTCAACCCAAAGATAGGGACCCTGAAGAAGAACCCTTCTAGAATATACAAACTATAATGGAAGAAGATGGCTGGATCAAACATTTCAACAATGAAGGTAAAGAATTTTGGCGGTTCTATGCCCTTTTACGGTACACTGTCCATGGGATCTTGGTTGCGACTGCCAAGAATGTTTTGAAGACCCTATTGGAGAATTTGATGAACACTACCTGCATCATTGGAATAGATTTGGCCTCAACAAGACCAAACCAAAAACTAAAAATAAAGGAAAACCACTAAAAACTAATTTCGAGCCAGATATGAAAATAAATATCCTTCAATTGGCTCACTAAGTCGTCCAGGTAAATATGAATATCTTGTTAGTTACAAACCTCGGGAATGGCCAAAATTACCCAAAAAATTCACTCTAAGCTGGGGAGATAGTGAAATAACACCCAAACCTAAACCAGCATCAGCTCATAATATTCCAGATTCCAAAAAGCCACCTAAACCTAAAACTTCATCAACTCAAAAACCCCAAAGTCCACACAATCACAGATATTCATGGTAAGCCCTTTAAGCTCCAGTCATACCCATGATTTTCTTTCACTTGAACCTTTTGAAAAAGAGGGTGTCAGCCATGCTCCAAAAATCCCCAAGAAAAAATTAGTGCTACCTACTGGATAAAAACTCTCAACCAGTGATATTAAGGCAACGATGAGCTGGCAATCGAAAAATGCCACCTGTCCAAACAAAGTGCTTAAAAATATCGGCAACACCATAAAAATGTGGCCCATACACAAAATAAAATGATGAGCAAAGTGGAAACAATTGAGAAAAAGGTGGACCCTACATCATCTCAACATGTGGGACAAATCAAAGCTCTTGAATAGAGGTTGACAAATTTACATTATGAGCTTTGTCCGATAGGAACCTCACTTTTTCAATTCTTCCAACAAAAACAAAAGGAGACGGTTGCCATCAGGGAAAAATTCAAATTTTTAGAAATGACCCTTTTGAGTCACAAAACCCCCCAGGTTTTCCTTCAAATATTACCTTCTTCCCTATGTTGTCACAAGAATATTCCCCTCCTAAATTGGACCACAACTTTTCAACATTTCCTACAACTTCACAAAATTCTATCTCTTTCACCAAACCCTCTCAAGAAGAATATGAATTTAATAATGCAAAAATAGTTTGGGAAAATAAAGTTGCTCTTGCTGCCCAGAAACAATCCAAGAAAAAGTGAGATCACAGAGAGAGTTCAAAAGACGCCAACCCAAAAAATTTTATGATTTTTTATTAGAAAGCTCCAGACTTCTATGTCTCCCAACTATGAAATATGTCAGAAAGGGATACCACATGGTTAGAATCTCAAAATTCATCAGATGATTATTTTATGAAAGACAGTCTCAA
This sequence comes from Nicotiana paniculata, assembly GCA_005239505.1. Taxonomy (NCBI): domain Eukaryota; kingdom Viridiplantae; phylum Streptophyta; class Magnoliopsida; order Solanales; family Solanaceae; genus Nicotiana; species Nicotiana paniculata. The sequence goes on along the minus strand of ML344905.1, from coordinate 6,112 downwards.
TCGAGCAATGAGTCCAGACCCATATCTTCCGAAGAAGACTATCCTCCAATACTTGTGAACCAACCAAGTGACCCAAAAATATGTGAGGTAGATGAGGATCAAGGAAGCATGACACATGAACCAATCCCAAAAAAGAATACATGAACCCGTGATGTCAAAAGCAGTTGGAACTGGTTTCCACACTTTTAACTTGGATAACATCAAAGTTTCAAAATGGCCTCAAAGGATCCAACACTTCTAGACTTGGATGGTCAACAAAATTTTTTGGAACGAGAAAAGTATATCATTCCGTCAGAACTCACTTCACGGTCCTCAGGAATCCTTAGAGATTGGTGGAACTCACTTGGGATTCAAGACAAAAATACTTTCCTTACTTCCCAAGATTTTGCCTTCAACGTCAGAATCCTACATGAAGTTTTAATAGGAGATACTGGCTAAACACAAGAAAAGATAGGCTGCTCTTCAAGATGAAGTGTGTGTCATTTGACATAAATGAAATTGACAAGTTGTAACGACCCGATCGGTCGTTCCGAGAGCCTTAGCCCCATTTCCCCATTTCTGCTTCATTATGTGTGATTCAGCTCTTTCATGTTGTGTTAGGTTGGTTGGTCGGAGTGATTGTGGAGAGGAATGAGACACTTAGTCTCTTAAGTTGGTTTTTAGTTGGAAAAGTCAACCGTAAGTTGACTTATAGGTAAATGATCTCGAAATTTGGTTTTCATGGTTCGTATAGCTTCGTTAGGTGATTTGAGACTTAGGAGCATGTTCGGAATGTTATTCGGAGGTCCGTGGTAGAATTAGGCTTGAATTGTAGAAATTGAATTTTTGGCGATTTTCGGTCGGCAGTGGAAAATTAGCTATCGGGGTCGGAATGGAATAGGTTCGTAATGTCATTTTTAATGTGCGCAAAATTTCAGGTCATTCATGCATCGTTGGTGAATTTCGAAAGTTTAGAAATCCTTAAGCTTGAATTTTGGGTTAATTTTGTGTTTTGATGTTGTTTTGAGTGTTCCGAGGCTTCGACTAAGTTCGGGTGATGTTATATGAGGTGTTGGTATATTTGGTTGAGACTCCGAGGGGCTCGGGACGATTTTGGATGGCCATCTGGGAGTTAGGACTTTGGAACTCTGCTGGTGCAGCTGTTTCTGGTTTTCTGCACCTGCGGAAGGGTGATCGCAGGTGCAGTTTGTGGTCGTAGGTGCGGAGTTTGGAGACCTGGGGTCTTTCCGCAGAAGCGAGAGAGTGGGCGCACCAGTAGGTCCGCAGGTTCGAGATGGAGATCATAGGTGCAGCCTTGGGCTGGATAAGTGGAATCCGCAGAAGCGAACTATTTTCCGCAGATGCGGTGTATGGGCTGCAGATGCGTAATCCCTGGTCAGAGCATATAAATTTGAGACTTCGCGAAATTTGGGTTATTTTTCACCATTTGTATTCGGACTTGGAGATTTTTGAGAGAGTTTGAAGACGGATTCAAGGGGAATCACTTTGAGGTAATGTTTTTGAACTCAATACTCGATTCTATGGTGATTTCTAACTGATTAAGCATGAAATTTGTGGAGTTTAGGGGTTAAAATTGGGGAATTAGGGCTTGAAACTTGATACTAAGAATTGGGTGATTGAGGGGTCAAACAAAGTTAGATTTTGATGAATTTGGTATGCATGGACTCCTGAGAGGATAAGGATCCCAGTTTCGTGATTTTTATCGGATTTCGAGACGTGGGCCGGGGGGTCGGGTTTGGCCAATTTTGAGATTTTTGATGTAATTTGATTATTTTCGCATGGGTTTTGTTCCTTTAGCGTACATTCATGTTATGAATCTGATTTTGAATAGATTCGGGGTGATTTGAGGCCGAGTCAAGCGGAAAGGGCATCACATAGTAGATTTTTTCATCCGGCTTGAGGTAAGTAACGATTGTAAATCTACACCTGAGGGTAGGAAACCCTGGAATTTCATACTATTTTGATAAATGAGGTGATGTACACGCTAGGTGACGGGCATGTGGGCATGCACTGGTAGGGATTGTGACTTGGTCCGTCCCGTTGCAACTGTAGAGTTGTGTATTTGATAAATTTTATAGGATTTCCATGTGTTTTAGAAATGATTTGAATGCCATGTTGGGGCCTTGTGCCATACTGTTTGGACCCTCAGGGGTATTTTTGTACTGTCCTCACACTGTTTTTGATAGAAATTATATTCTCAGTCATGATTTATACATGTTTAGTATTAAATCATGTTCATCATTCTATTTTAAATATGTGAAAGATATTTTGGGCTGAGTCCTCTGAGTTGTGCTGAAATGCCCGAGTGGCTTGTAAGGATGATGACTGAGTGAGGCTGAGAGCCGGATTGTGAGAATAGTTATGGATTGGTCTGCACGACGCATCGTTATATATATATATATATATATATGGATCGGCTGCACACCGCAGCGATATGATGGATCGAGCTGCACGCCGTAGTGATATATTGCTTGGGCTATAAGAGCCCCTCCAGAATCTGCACACCCCTAGTGAGCGTAGTCGACTATATGTTTATAGATCGAGCTGCATGCCACATCTATTATTATAAGGTACCTATTGAGCGTGAGTGCTGAGTGTGAGTGTTGATTGGTGATAGTTGAGTCACGAGTGACTGTGAGGCTTGCCCGAGGGGCTATATATATGAGTGATACTTCGCCCGAGGGGCTTGTTTTATGAAATTTCTCTTTTCACTCTTCTTTTATATTTGAGCCTCTACTGAAAATGTTGAACAAATTTTTTAAACAACTTTCATTGAAACTAGAGTTTTAAGATATGTTCGGAATTTAATTACTGATTTGATCTTGTTATTTCCACCGAGGTTTTTATGTTATGAGAATTTTAAATGCTCGTCACTGCACTTAGTCTTTAGTTATAATTGTTACTTACTAAGTTGGCATACTCACGTTACTCCCTGCACCTTGTGTTCAGATTCAGGTGCCAGAGCAGAGTGAGAGCTGATCTTCCCCTTGTCGGAGCATACAGGATATTTGCGAGGTAGCTGCACGACGTCCGCAACCTTGCCTTTCTCCTTCCTATTTCTGTAGTATTTCTATTCTCAGACTTATTTTGTATTAAGGAGACAGTATCTATTTATATTTTCTTTTAGTTGTTCATGACTAGTGACTTCGGGATCGGGATGTGTTTAAATGCTTTAGTTATCTTCACTTGTTTTGAAATGCTTAAACAAAAATTTTATGAAATATCAGAATAGTGATGAATTAAATGAAAAGTTCCTTTATGCTATACGTAGTGAATTGGCTAGCCTCGTATCACGATAGGCGCCATCACGGCCAGGGTGGTTTGGGTCGTGACAAGTTGGTATTAGATCATAGGTTATCTAGGACTCACCAGTCATGAGCATGTTTATTAGAGTCTTGCGGATCGGTACGGAGACGTCTATACTTATCTTCGATAGGCTGTAGAACCCTTATGAAAAAAAATCTCATATTCTTGAATTTTTGTCGTGCGAATCTGTTGATTCTGGTAACTAAACTTCTGTTGTTTCATTCTCTCACATATGGTGAGGACACGTGCTACCGAGCAGGATGACCAATCACCCATTGGACCCACGAGGGGTCGAGGCTGCGGTCGAGACCGTGGTAGAAGTAGAGGTGCATCCCAGGCAACAGTCGGGGCAATACCCATAGAGCCACCTATTTTTCCAAATCAGGTCATAGCCACAGATGTTCCAGTGGGACCAGACCAGGCACCGAGATCGCCTATTGTAATTCCAGGTCTTCATATTTTGACCGTGTGCACCAGTCTGGCACAGGCAGTCACTGTTTCTACTGCAACATATACTTCTCAGGTCGAGGGAGGCACTCAGACTCCTGCTGCCCGTACACCTGAGTAGGGTATTGGACTTCATACACCAGAGGCACCTCCCGCTCAGCCCATTGCACCTGCTCAGAACTATGTGATTCCACTCATGCCTGATGACGAGAAGCGTAGATTGGAGAGGTTTGATAGACTTCAGCCTCCGACTTTCAGTGGTGCTAAGGGCGAGGATGCCCAGGGTTTCTTGGACAAGTGTAAGAGGATGCTTCGTACAACGGGTATATTGGAGATCGGTGGGGTCTCGTTCACTACTTTCCATTTTTTAGGAGCTGCTTGTACTTGGTGGGAGGCTTATGAGAGGCGTAGGCCTGTTGGGGCAGTGCCCCTTACCTGGCAGCAATTTTCCACTCTCTTCCTAGAGAAGTATGTACCATAGTCCCGCAGAGAGGAGCTGTGCAGGCAATTTGAGCAGCTGCGTCAGGATGGTATGATTATGACGCAGTATGAGATGAGATTTTTAGAGCTAGCCCATCATTCTATTTGGTCGGTCCCTACAGAGAGAGAGAGCATCACGAGGTTCGTGGATGGCCTCACATATCAGCTTCGTATTCTTATGACTAGAGAGAGGGTATCAGATGTTACTTTTGAGCAGGTTGTCGATATTGCTAGAGAGATTGAGTCAGTTCGGCGCCAGGAGCGAGATGAGAGGGAGGCCAAGAGGCCCCGAGGATCTGGCAGCTTTGGTAGTGTTCCCTCCAAGGGTCAGTTTCAGCATAGCAGAGGCCACCCATTTATAGTGGTGCATCATCGGGACATGGTTCCCGTAGTTCTCATCCGGGCCGCTCATTATTCAGTGCCCTTCCAGCCCAGAGCACATCCCGTGCACCATCAGTTCAGGGTTCCTCCATTCCAGGTGCTTCTATCAGTTATCCCGGTGCTAGGGGTTCCCTTCAGTCCCCGTCACCCACATCAGGGAGTTGTTACAGGTGTGGAGAGTTTGGGCATATGAGGAAGCATTATCTTCGTCTTCTTGGGGGTCCATCTCAGTAGAGGGGTCAGCCCTCGACTTCAGCTCAAGTTACTTCACCACTCGCCCAGCTATCTAGGGGTGGGGGTCAGGCAGCCAAAGGCCGCCTTAGAGGGGGAGGTCGATCAGGTGGAGGTTAGGACCGTTTTTATGCACTTCCAACTAGGCCAGATGATATGGCCTCAGATGCAGTGATTACAGGTAGTGTTTTACTTTGTCACCGAGATTCTTCGGTCTTATTTGATCCTGGATCCACATATTCCTATGTTTCGTCATATTTTGATCATTTTCTGGATATGTGATGTGTGGCTAGAATTCATGGTTTAACACATTAGGTGCGTTACATTTTATGTGCGTTAATGATGAAAATACACTTCGTATGTACCTAATGGAGTCTATTTCATGTGTAGGTAAATTGGAGATGGATGTCGAGTTAAATGGATGCATAAACATCAAAAATACACTCAAGAGTCAAAAAGGAGTGAACCGGGCTATAGCCGGGCGTTTGGGCTGTAAAGCCAGGCCTAGCCAGGCTTTAGCCAGGCGTTTGGGCCCTAACGCCAGGCCTGGCCAGACGTTTGGCCTGTAAAGCCTGGTCCCTGGTCCGGTCCAATCCGAGTTTTAAATATTTTAAGTGTTTCCCGGTTTGAATAGAAGTCTACACGTTTAGGGTTTGTCCAAAACATATAAATAGACCCAAAAACACAACTTGAAGGAAGAGATGCCATTAGAGACAAGAGAAGCCTGTGGAATACTACTCAGANCCTATTTATTATGTATCTACTTGAGATAAAGTGCATATTTAGGTAGTTGTTTGAACAACATCACTCTCGGAGTATAAACGAAAGTCATAACCGAGGGCTTAGAGTTGTATTAGAAATAACGATACTTCGGGTGCAATCTAAAGTGAACTGTAATGCAATCTAGCTAGCGTAACTTGAGAGAGTGCGTCTAGTAAATTATCATAATTACTTGAGAGAGATTTATGGTAGATAGAGTGTTCATGATTGATAGAGACAACTAATCAAACTATAATAAGTATCGAAGAAGGAAGTTTACCAACGAGGGAAACCATGACCTTAGACCTTTATTATAATTGTTTACACCATATTGTTAGTTAATCATTAGTTTATTAATTTTGTCAGTAGAAATAGTAAAACATTATCAATTGATATTCAAAAGTCTTGAGAAAATTGATTAAGTAAAAGTTGCGAATTCTGAAGGCTTGATTGATACGTAAATTCCCTGTGGGATCGACTCTGGGCATATTACCCCGGATTATATTTG
>ML344904.1:0-18223 GCA_005239505.1 Nicotiana paniculata | reverse complement strand
CCCTATCCCTACCCCTATCCACCCCTCCCCCTACTAACCCCTCAATTTTTTTTTGTATTTTCAATTTTTTATTTTTTTGTTTTTCTGCACCACCCACCCACCCCAACACCACCTCACAAAATATTTTTCAACTTACATATTTTAAGGTAAAAAGCTTTTTTTTACAAGATAAGCATGGTTCTAAAAAATGTGTCAAGTCGGGCGGGTCTGACTATGACCCATTGTTTAGCCCATGTTGACCCAGCCCATCTTAGCCCAAGTACACTTTGGGCTGGGTTTGTAATGACTCATTTATTGACCTAACCCATCTTGACCCGCCCAAATTCAATCCAACCCGCCCATTTATCACCCCTAGATAAAACTAGCTTGGTAAGGGCAAATTATATTTTCTAAAAAGGGTTTTAGTCTATTTGCTATAGTTTTTGAAATAATTTTACAAATTGTGTTACACAGACCAATAGCCCGGAAAATTTTTAAATTATTTGCGTTCGAAATTTTTGGGATAATACAGAGGCAAGTATCATTTATCGCCTCTGGAAGTCTGCCAGATATAAAGGCTTGGTGGCAAAGATGTGCGACAGAGGTTTTTAGGTATAGCCAATATTTTTTAAAGAAGAATAGGTGAAGACCATCTGGCTAGGTGATATAAAAGGTTTAAAATTGAAGGCTGCTTTTTTAATTTCTAAATGAGATAAAGGATTATCTAAAGAAAATAAGTTACAAATTAACTAGCTACAATCAGTAGTGAAAGTTTGGTCAAAATAGCTGAGGGATGTGATCCATGATTATTTGAGGTTCATCTATCCAGTTACCTTCAATATCTTTGAAAAACACAATCTTATTAATTCTTCTATTATTTGTGGCACAAATGTGGATGAATTTTGAGTTTTTATCTCCTTCATCCTTATATTGTTATAATCAGATTTAAAGGTAATTTCTAGATTATTAAGGAAAGTGATCAAGCCATAAGAGCTAGGATTTTGTATGCCCTTTAGTCTAGCCATAATTTTTTTTTTTTTCCTGAAAATGCCTCCAAAGGTTATATTTTTCCAATCAATAATGCCATTCTTATATATAGCAGAGGCTACAACAAAGTTAGAGTCAAGTCAGCACTCCTTTACAATGTTACCAAATTCAATGGCCACACCAATAAGATTCTAATCTGAAGAGTTTTGGAAGGTTGTTTGCCTGCTTAAGAATTAATTCTAGTAGAATAGGGTTGTGGTTGAATGGGTTTTAGGCAAGTGAATTACGGATGCTTTGGGAAACATCCTAACCCATGCATTATTAGCTAGTAATTTATCTTATCTTTCCATAATACGGTTGTTACTAATTTTATTGTGTTTTGACCGGGTATATTTACAACCTTTAAAGCCTAGGTCCATTAGTTTACAATAGTTAGTTTTATTCCATAATTTGGCAGCCCTTCTTCTATTTATAGGGTTACCCCTTAGTTTATCCTCTGTTACAAGTACATCATTGAAATCCCCAACCAATAGCCAAGCACCTTTATAATATCAAAACTATTTGTAATATTTTCCCACATGTTGTTTCTGTTTGAAATCTTTGTACTAGCGTAAATAGATGAAAATAACGAAGATTGTTGAGAAGGGATTATCTCAAGTAGTGCATGAATTTCATTATTTTTTTGACGAAATGGTTGACATTCACCATGTTAGTATTTCACATCACATCCATACCACCTGGTTGTCCCTTTGCTGGAACTTCTATCATATCCGTAAAATAAAATTCATTCATGAGACTGCCATGGTTTGTCATCCTTGTTTCATGTAAGGTGACCATGCAAGGATGGTGAGTGGCAATTAATTACTGAAAACTTCTCCTAAATTTTGCATTATTTCCTCATCTAATATTCTAGATAATAATATTTTGGTCACGATTCATTGGGCGGTGAGGGTGTTGTATAGGACCATTGGACTGACTTGCTTGTGGGAATATTGGGTTCCTCCTTAACGAGGGAACTAGTATCATGGCTAACTTCCCTACTGTGGGGTCATGTGGTGGCCTCATGTCCATTGATCATTTTAATAGTGAAGGTGGACATGTTAGAATAAGCCTTTTCTTCTGCCTCTCCTCGAATAGATACAATTTTACTTTGTTTAGGTTTGAAGACTTTACCATTAGCTCCCCTATAAGATCTATCTCCCCCTAAATCCCCTACCCCTCTAGATTTCCTATATCTTGTGGAATATGGGGTTGAAGGACCTGTTGGTTCATTGGACTTGGGTTCATTGGAATTTCTTGTTGCATGGGATTCTGAGGGAGTTCCCAATGCATCGAGATTGGATTTAGGGAAGATAACTCTTGGGATGGAAAAAGGGTAGATCTAGACCCATGTTCTGAGGGAGATAAGGATTTTGAGAGAAGTGTTGGGGCATGTTCCATTGGGCACGCATGGTTTGGACTATATTGTTGTTCATCCCGGGTGCTAGAGGTTGCACGATATTGTTCACCCAAATGTGATTCAAGTAGTTGCTCATTTATAAGTGTAGATCCCCAGACACTATTTGTGCTAGGAATATTTGGTTGTTGATCAGTATTATGTTCTCTTTCCCGTTGATGTTCACTTGGAGTGACACCCCCTCCCCATTAGACCTAATTCTATCCACGAGGTTGGGTGATGGTTCTATGGAAGAGGTGGTTGAGCATAGACTATTGGGAGAGGAGGCACTTGCTGGGGGAGGGGAGGGAGGTTGTCTATGAGTTGAATTATTTTGCTTCTTAGTATTTGAATTAGTCGGAATCTTCTCCGATTGTTTAGTGGGAGTCTTGGCATTTTTAGGAGAAGAGGTTTGGCAATATAAAGGTTGAGGGGTTGGAGTAGAGGCTATGATTACCTCTATTTTCATGTCACCAGAGAGGTTTAGCGTGTTTGGATATATAGAGGATTTTGCATGAGATTTTCTAGGCACGTGTATTGGGTTTTTTTCCATTTGTAAGGACGGGTTTGTGTGGTTGGTTTAGTGTGCTTCCGCATGCAAGGAATAGTTGTTTGTTTGTAGCTTTTTGTCGTTTATAGATGGATTAAAAATTAGGTAATGATCATTATTGTTTTAGGGGGAGTGACCCCCGATTGGTTATTAGGTTTAATTGGGGAGGGGGGGGGGGGGGGGGGGGGGAGGGTCTTGCTTATTATAAAATTTGTCTTCTAGTGGATTTAGAATATTTTTGTCAGGATTTATTTTTTGAGCCCGATTTAAATAATGTATACTGAAGTGGTTTTGATTTTGTTGTAATGTGGTATTACTTAAAACCACTTGCCGAGGTTCTAAAGTTTGAGGACCTTTATAAACATCTATTGTGCTATTTTTTGTGGGTGATTTGGGATGAAGAATGATGAGGTTTTAGTTATTGATCATTTCCAGAATCATTATTAAGAAATTTTGGAACATATTTAAGTTTTTGAGAAATAAAATACTTACTCGTTCTGGCATTGATTAATTTGGTATTAATACCTGATTCTTGAATCCGTGAATCTACCTCTTTTGATTTTGTTTGTTGAAGCCTCCTGCTTCGTGGGAAGGAGACTGTTTTCCATTCCTCATCCAGTGAATCCGTTGGTTGATGCTGAGATTTCTTTGTTTGAATCGTAGGTGTAGAATTTGATTACTTTGTTGCAACTTGCTTCTCTTGGAAAACTGTGGTTCAATGTCCCAAACGACCACATGATTTACAAAGATGATTGTCCGCCTCATAATGGATTTGTTGTATCTGACTTCTGATGATGATGGATTTTTTTACTGGTTCGTCCATAGGTAATTCAATGCAATGTCTAGTATACATTCCTCTTAGGGAATAAGATGTACAGACGTCTATCTTTAGGATTCTTCCTATGGCTTCCCCAACTTTTTGTAATATTTGACTGTCATAGAATTTTGTAGGTAATTTTGGGATACTCTTACCCAAACGGCAGTAAGGATTTGTTGTATTCTTGGCTACGAAGTTTGGTTGCCAGCGTTGGATTGATAAGAAAAAACCATAGATAAACCATGGACCATCTCGGAGGATATGATTCATATTTTCTTCATTTCGTAGTTTGACAATGAAGTAATCATTGCCCAAATCAATAAGAGGAAAATTTTCTTTAATTTTCCATAGTTACTGAATTTTTTGTTTCAAACTTTGATGAAGGATTCTTCTTCATGTAATTTTATTATTAGGGAGTATTTCCATGAATGGTATATTCTTTGCTTGTCTTCAAAAGTGATGGGAACGGGGATAGTTAGATTTTCATGATCATCTTTTGAGTGAGGGAAAACCTCTTCTTCTTGAATGTCCATCGGTGGAATGAGGGAAGATAGGGGGTCAGTGGAGATATTAATTCTTCCCTCATTTCCAACTAGATTTTCTTTAAAAGTAGCCTGAATGGAGTCGTTTGGATTTACTAGGTTGTTTGGATCCCCAGCTAAATTGCAAGGTATTAAATTATCTGGTGGTTTAGGAAGAATTTTGGTAGTATCTAGATTGGAATTGTTTGAATTCATAGGGAACTTGATTGTTTAACAGGAATATGAAAGAGGGAAGGTCAAAGAGATGGAGGAGCTTCTCTCTCTGTTCAAGTAATCTAACAATAACGATTACATTTCAATCTCAATTCACTAGTTGAAAAACACACAAGTTATAATTGTAATAAGTTGAGAGTTTTCCTTATTCAGTAGAAAAATTAGCATTTGGACTACCAAATAAATCATAGAGGAATGAGATGGGAGGAATACTGGTCTGCAATGGAAATATAGAGCATGAATTCTAATGGCCCGAAATATCAGAAAGTAGCACATCCAAATGAACTCAAAGGATGATTGGCGAAAGGCAAACAAAGGAAAAAATCGTACGTATATTTTTGCAACCCCATTCCATTCAAACAAAGGCATTGAATAGTAACTTATCATTAGTATTATCAATTGGTCGAAACTTCTATTAGACTTATCTGAAGAAATGGAAAACCAGACGATGAGTCGTAGAGATTATCATTTTTACCATCTATCTTCGTAATAAACATTGTGTTTACCTTGAAAATGGTAATTACAATTACATTTTGATTATGCAGTTCTAAAAATACGTGATCTATTTTAATACCAGTTGCTTAGACAGTAGATGCTAGGTGGGAAGTGAAAAAACGAAATAAGAGCGAAAGGTAATGAAATTATGCAAACCGAGCAGTGAAGGGTAGGGGTCTCGAGCTTGGTCGGAATGGGCCTCGAGGTCGAGCTCAAGAGCTTGACAAAGTGCTGTCGAGAATGATATAACAGTATTGAAGGCCTCGAAGATGGCCTATTTGTGATTAATAACGAGAAATAAATAAAGAACAACTAATGAACACAAAATGAAAGGCAATAAATCAGTGAAACAATTGTAGAGAGCGTTTTAGTTAGAGAGAAGAGAATGTTCTTGTTCTTGTATTGAATATCATGTGTCTTACGAAATGGCAAGGGTTCCCTTTATATAAGAGGGGGAATCCCAACATAGTATGTGTGTAATTATTACAGTAGAAAATAGATGGCACAACTATTTATCGTCCCGCTACGGACTTGTAATATTCTTGTTGACTTGGTCAGCTTTAACCACGTGCTTTCTGTAACTTCCCGCTTTCCATGATACACTTCGATTTTTACCCTGCCTTGAGGTATATCAACCCCTCGAAATACTTCATTGAGGGATGCACCTCAGAGTTCAAATTCGAATTCTGCTCCAATACAATTGAGGTCGAGGCTCGGAATGCTGAAGAAGCCTTAAAATCGTCCCTCCCCGATTTCATCGCATACAGATAGTCCCCGCATTTCTTGGAGTGAAAAGACAAGAAACGATTTGAATTCACCAAATTTTTAATGCCTTCATTATTCCGTTAGTCATGCCACGTAGGCAGCTGATGTGATAGGAGAGATGTTTCATATTCACACAATTCATGAAAAAATTCGAATCTATTACGGCGGTTGGCTGTCCTTTGGATTTCCCTAACGTTCGCGGTTGACCCCTATAAATACTCCTTCTCCTGCCCCTTTTCCTTCATTACTTCTTTAACCTTTTAAAGAGAGCTCTCTTTGTTTCTTTCCTGTATCCTTTTCCTGATCAGTTCTTTCTTATTTCGTTCGAAATCTTTCAGAAGGAATGACGGAGGCCTCAAAAACTATTCCATGAGATGATAAAGCCTCCTCATCTTCATGTTCCTCAAAGGGTAAGGCAATGGTACACCCCAAATCACGAGGAGCGCATCCCCGGACCCTGCTAAACGACCTCCGATATTAAGTTCGACAAACCTTTCTCAAAGCCAGGGCAGTGTGAACCCATATTCGGATATATAAGCCTAATAACAAACACCGAGAAGGTGAAAGCTTACTGCCTCTTGGGAGATACGGTGCAAGTGGAGATTCCTTCTCGGGAGGAAGACATAACATCCCATAAAAGTGGCTTCATCAGTGTATACACCAATCCATTTACCCTAGGCCTGGTAGGGCCGTCTTCGCCGTCAATAGAACTCGTGGTTCTCGATTTCTACAAGCGATATCAAGTGACACTCGGCCAGATTCATCCATCATTCTAGCGCAGTGTTTACATGACTAGGCATTTTTCAAATATGGTCGAGGGGATGCCTTTCACCCTCGAGTATCTGATAAGAATGTACAGTCCCCTACTTACCGAGGGGTCTCATCAAACTTCATCGTCGGGCCTCGAAAGCTTTCTTTGCTTGTACCGATGAGGAGAAATACAGAGGGTGGAAGAGCCACTTTGTGCGAGTTAGGACCTCATATTTTTTTCCATTCGAAAGGATGTCATTCCCTGAGGAATGGAATACGAATCGTAAGTTAATACTTTAATTTTCATTTGTGCCAACTTTCCCTTGAACTAATTCCCTTTGATGATGCAGCTGTTGCGTGGTACCCTGATGCGATAAAGGATCTCTCGAGCTGGGTTTGCTAGCTTGATTTGACCTGCCCATATGTTGAGTGCGTATGGAGCGACCTGGCCAAGGGCCAGTGGGAAGCTAAAGATCATGGTGGGGCCTTTCCTCTTGCAATACCTGAGTTCTATTTTAAAAGAGATGCCTTCTGAATATATTCCGACCTTTTATGTTTTGTGCTTATGAAGGCCTAGGGGAGGTCTCTTTGATGAGAGAAGCACCACCCGGGGAAGCAGATATCCCAAAACCAAATGAGGAGAGAAAGAGAAAAAAGGGAACCGTCGACCAAGTTTCTGGAGTCACCGAGGGCTATAGTGCCAAAGTCCATGGCCGAATCCGCGGCTTCAAACGAGAAAAATGATTTCCCGACATCGCCCAATGAAAGTGGAAGTGTAACTGCTTCTACCTTTTCTGATCCGATTACTGTAGAGCCAAGGGCTTCTAGAACAGAAGTCGATGATGCCATCCTACCTGGGGCCGAAGGGGTTTTCGAGGGTAGGTCGGATGATGTCCATGAGTCGATTGGCAGCTGAAATATTCCTCGGGCTGAAGGGCACTCGGCGGTTGAGTTGTGGGAGCTTAGTCGCGAGCCGATGGCCCCGATCGATCTATCTGGGGTCATTAATGTAGGTGATTCTCCGTCGGTTTCAACATTTTCCTCGAGGGAGACACAAGATGCCCATAATATAGAATCTTCCGATGTGAGGGAATCCCTCGGAGGGAAAGACGTAGTTGAGGGGATCTTTACTATGGCTGAGAAGAATGCCGAACTTAATACCATGTTCATTTTTGAGGAGGCTGAAAGGCTTTGCAAACAGGTAATTTCTTTGTTGATTGTTTCGAGCTTTGATTATTATTTCTTTGACTCTCCTTCCTTTATGCTTTCAGGCGAAAATGCTTTATAATCGGACGCCGGCCAAGTGCCAGTCTGAGTTGACCCATTACGAAGGGGAGTGTAGGAGATTTTTATTGGAGGCAGACGAGCTCGCTCTTCTTGCCCAAAAGGAGGAAGAAATGCTGGACCTCCGAGCCTGTTTAGAAATGGTATCTAAGAAACGGAGCAATCTTGACGAGGAGGTAACATAGCCTTCTGTATGTTTTGTTTTTGATCTCGCACGATATCAGTACTCGACACTTATCAGGCTGATCTCTGTAGCTTAAGGGGAAAGATGCCCTGGAGCGGGAAGGATTTAGAGTCAGGGATGCTAAGATCCTTGGGTTTAAGGAGTGTGTGAACGAGATAACCTCTGAGAGTGACGCCCTCAAAGGAAAGTTAACCTGGCTTGAGCATTGCCTTCGGGATGCGAGTGCTGAAAGAAGTAAATATAAAGACCTCTATACTGAATCGGTCACTGCGCTATCTTCAATTAAGGATGAAGCCGATGCGCTCATAGACTCGTATAAAATTGATGTTGCTGCTGCAAATGCCCAGGCAAGGAAATGAGCGGAAGAGGCCGAGATTGAACTTGTTAGAGCTTTGGAACATGCCCGACTAAAGTCTCAAAGGAAGGCGCTCGAGGATATATATGTAGGGGGCCTCAATTTGTCTGTTGAGATCAAGAGGATGAAGACCCTAGAAAAGGAATCGGAGGTTCTTCTTACTTCGGAAGATGATTCGAGCAGCGGCTCGGAAGATGATGAAGATGAGGGTCAAGTCCCGAGGGGGAACAGGCCGTTGAAGATCTGAGGTCCGAGGGCCAAGGCGCTGAAAGCATAACCTCCGAGGGAGCCGTAGAAGGCACACCCCAGCAGTAGATTAGTTTTTCTTTTATTGTTGTAAATGTGATTTGTGAACTTTTATCATATATAAAACGCCTTTTGCTATTCCTCGTTTATTTTCCTGTCTCTTGGAATACGCCTCGATGTCTGTCAACGATTAGTCTGAGGAATGGGACTTATAAATGAAACCCTTGGGGTTATAAATTGGCCCTGAGGCTTTTTAGGTTGGAACATAGTCTCTTACGCATTGGGTTGGTACAACCTTTAATGTGGATGGCGACTTAGGCTCTTATGCATTGACCCTTAAATGCTTTCTAGTTAACTGTTTAGGGCTCAGCCTTCGATTCGGGTTTTGACTCGAGCTCATCGACCCTTAGTTTCTTTAAGTAGGCCCTGAGGCTCTCTAGGATGGCGCTTAGGCTCTTATGCATTGGGTCGGTATGGCCTTCAAATGTGGTTGGCGACTTGGGCTTTTACATGTTTTTTCGGTACGACCTTTTAATATGGTTGACGACTTGGGCTCTTACGCATTTGGCCCTTAGGATCTTTAGTTAACTGTTTCGGGCTCAGTCTTTGAGTCGGGTTTTGAATTGAGCTCATCGATCCTCGGGTTTTTTGAATTGGCCCTGAGGCTTTTTAGGCTGGCGACTTGGGCTCTTACGCATTGGGTTGGTGCGACCTTTAATATGGCTGGCGACTCGGGCTCTTACGCATTGAGTCGGTACGACCTTTAATCGATAACTTTTGATGTTTTTTCGAAGTAGTTAGAGGCCTGTGATTTTATGGCAACAGTCGGACGTCTTCGATTTGCGTTAGTTTGGTCGGAGCCTTATGCTGGGGTTCATTGTATTTGATCATAGCCTTTTTAGTCCTCGAGTGAGATAGTATCGACGTCTATATTGAGGGTATGCCATTTTAGGGGCTTACAAGTTCGAATATATAGCCTTGACTTTGATATAGGGTATATGCCTTTTTAAGGTCTTACATATTTGTACATGGCTTGCTTGAGGTCTTACAATTTTGATGTTGCCTCGTGGAGGGCTTACATTGGTGCCTTATGGAGGGCTTATGAGCTTGATGTTATCAGCCCTGAGGTCTTATGGCTTTGAGTTTTTGGTAACTCGATGGAGTGACTATCGAGGATAGTCCTCGTAGCGGGGTTATGCCTTTTTTAAGGTCTTACAATTTCAATGTTGCCTCATTGAGCGCTTAGATTTTCGATATTGCGTTATGGAGGGCTTATACTGTTGATTGCCTCATGGAGGGCTTACGTTTTTTACATTGTCCCATTGAGGGCTTACGAACTTGAAGTTGCTAGCCCTGAGATCTTATGGCTTCGATTTTTTGGTGACTCGATGGGGTGACTGGCGAGGACAATCCCCGAGCGTTGGGAAAATTTTTGGCCCTAGGGCCGTTTCTAGTGAAAATAGCAAACTTCTTTGATGCGCGAAATGTTTTGATGATAAAAGATTGTTCCTCTGATTACTTGGTACAAGTACACATTTATCACCATCGAGGGTTCAATTATTCTATGTGGACACGGTTTATTCGACCATTTGGTCCTATACATTGTTCTCCTGTCGAGACCCTCTTTGGCATGTTTCAGTGATCTCCCGGGGAGATGCCTCTCAATATTTGAGGTTGATCGAATAGAAGCCTTGAACTCCTGAGGTTGCATATGGGTGTTGCCTCGTTAAAAAACTCGTCGGTAAAACCCATTTGGGATAAAAATCCGACGTGAGGGAAAAAAAGCGCAACGCATGCTTTAAAACCCAAGGCCTTCGAGATGGAGGGCGTTGAGGTGTCTTTCATTGGGAACCTGCAAGAAGTTATTGTGAAGGTCAAAATGAAATGGGAGGAAGTTATACCCTAGCAATAACAGCACCTAAGTATTGATATGTTCCAATTGTTTGGAAGTTGCTTGCCTTCCAAGGTATCGAGTTTGTAGGACCCTTTGCCGATTACTCCGAGGACGCGGTACGATCCTTCCCAGCCTGGGCCCAGCTTCCCTTCATTAGGGTTTCGAGTGCTTAGGGTGATTTTTCTTATGACTAAGTCCCCGACTCCAAAATGTCGGAGGTTTGTTCTCCTGTTATAGTATCTTTCGATCCTCTGTTTTTGGGCGGCCATCCGGACCAGTGAAGCTTCTCACTTCTCATCTAATAGCTCGAGGGCTGTAGTCATAGCCTCATTGTTTGAGTCCTCGGTGGGATGTCGGAATCTGGAACTAGGCTCTCCGACCTCGATCAGTATCAAATCCTCAGACACGTATACCAAAGAGAATGACGCTCTCCTATGCTTGATTAAGAGGTTGTCCGATATGCCCACAACACCTCAGGTAGTATCTCTTTCCATTTTCCTTTCGCATTTTCTAACTTCTTTTTCAAGTTTTTGATGATGGTCTTGTTCGTGGACTTGGCCTGACCATTTGCACATGGGTAGTGGGGCGTTGATAGGATCCTTTTGATTTTGTGATCTTCAAAAAACTTTGTTACTTTGCCTCCGATGAACTGCTTCCCGTTATCACATGTTATCTTAGAGGGGATCCCGAATCGGCACATGATGTGATCCCAGATGAAGTTGATGACTTCTTTTTCTCTTACCTTCTCGTATACCTGTGCTTCCACCCATTTTGAGAAGTATTCAGTCATAAATAGAATAAATCTAGCCTTACCTCGCGCCATTAGTAGGGGACCGACGATGTCCATTCCCCATTTCATGAAAGTTCATGGTGACAAGACTGAATGCAGCTGTTCGTCGAGTTGGTGGATCACTGGCGCAAATCTTTAACATTTGTCGCATTTTCGGACGAATTCTTTGGCGTCTCTTTCCATGTTGTCCCAATAGTAACCTGCTCTGGTCACCTTTCAAATTAAGGAATCGACACCAGAGTGATTTTCGCAAGTGCCCTCGTGGATTTCTCAAAGCACGTAGTCGGAGTCTCCCGGCCCCAAGCATACTGCCAAGGGCCTGTCGAAGGTTCTTCTGTACAGAGTTCCATTCTTGTCGAGTGAAAATCGAGCTGCCTTGGTCCGAAGGGCCCTTGATTCTTTTGGATCTACGGATAGCTTCCCACTTCCTAAATAATCGATGTACTTATTTCTCCAATCCCATGCCAAGCTGGTGGAGTTGATTTCCGCATGACCTTCTTTAATCACCGATTTGGATAGCAGAATGATAGCACCGGGGAGTATGTCATCTTCCTCAACGGACGATCCTAGATTTGTGAGAGCATCTACCTCGCTGTTTTGCTCTCGAGGTATGTGGACCGGAGTCCATTATTTGAAGCGATGCAAAGTGACATGCTGTTTGTTTAGGTATCGTTGCATCATGTCCTCTTGAATTCGAAGCTTCCATTTGCCTGGTTTACTACCAGAAGGGAATCACATTTTGCTTTGATGACTTACGCTCCTAAGCCTTTGGCCAATTTGAGACCTGCAATCATAGCCTCATACTCGGCTTCGTTGTTAGTCAACTTTGCAATTTTTATAGATTGTCTAATCAAGCCTCCCGTAGGTGGCTTCAGAACAATGCAGAGCCCAAATCCTTTCACGTTTGAGACACCGTTGGTGAACAAGGTCCATACCCTTGATATTGTGCCCGTTTTTAGTAAAAGTTCTTTTTCTACCTCGGGCACGAGGGCGGGCGTAAATTCGGCCACGAAGTCTGCTAAAACTTGTGACTTGATGGTCGTTCGGGGCTGGTATTCGATATCATACCCCCCGAGCTCGATTGTCCATTTGGCTAGTCGGCCTGATAATTCGGGTTTGTGTAATATATTTAAAAGAGGATGTCATGACCCCAGTTCTCCCTCCGTGAACATGTCGCGATGGCACCTAGTCCCTATAACTAGGTAAGCCTAGCAATGCGGAATATCAACATAACTTGCGAAATAATTAAGTAAAAGAAAACTGGACAACCTAAAAGAAGGACTATAAATAAATGCCGCTTGGCATATACAACCCAAAATAATACGAAAGTCTACAATATCACCCCAAAACCTGAAAATTCACGGGAACCACAGGCTAACAGAATATAATACACTGCTCTAACTGCAGAATGTCCATACAAATGTAAGGAAGGATAAACTTTTCAGAAGAGCTGGAATAAGATAGAGACTCCTGGTCTGCGGATGCGGTAGATGTACCTCGAACTCTCTCTGAACCTCGGGGGTAGTGTTCCTGAGTGGAGGTACCTGGATCTGCACATGAAAAAGATGCGCAGGAAAGGGCATGAGTACACCACAATGGTACTCAGTAAGTGCCAAGCCTAACCTCGGTCGGGTAGTGACGAGGAAGGTAAGGGCCCTACTGAGGTGAAACAATATAATAGGGATTTACAGTATGAAAACATATAGTAATAGTGACTATAGCAGTGAAATAAGACAGGTCAAACAAGGAAATGACAACACAAGAACAGAGTAAACACGGAATATGAACAGCTCAATAACAATGGTAACAATGAGGATCTCCCAGGATACCGTCATGTAGTCCTTTTCTCAACTGTGTAGTGGATCTTCCGGGATACCGTCCTGTAGTCCATCATATGTATAACCGAAGGATCATCATCTGTGTAGGGGGATCTCATGGGATAACGTCCCGTAGTCCCAAAGTAAATATGTAGGGGGATCTCCCGGGATACCGTCCCGTAGTCCCAAAGTAAATGTGCAGGGGGATCTCCCGGGATAACGTCCCGTAGTCCCAAAGTAAATATGCAGGGGGATCTCCCTAGATAACGTCCCTTAGTCCCAAAGTAAATATGCAGGGGGATCTCCCGGGATAATGTCCCGTAGTCCCAAAGTAAATGTGCAGGGGATCTCTCGGGATAACGTCCCGTAGTCCCAAAGTAAATATGCAGGGGGATCTCCCGGGATAATGTCCCGTAGTCCCAAAGTAAATGTGCAGGGGATCTCTCGGGATAACGTCCCGTAGTCCCAAAGTAAATATGCAGGGGGATCTCCCGGGATAACTTCCCGTAGTCCCAAAGTAAATATGCAAGGGGATCTCCCGGGATAACATCCCGTAGTCCCAAAGTAAATATGCAGAGGGATCTCCCTGGATAACGTCCCATAGTCACAAAGTAAATACACAGCCACAACAAGAAGACGTTCAGAATTAGAGTGCAAAATACAAGGCAACAAGTAATGCTAGTCTAACATGCTTCACATAGTGCAATTAAGGCAATTTAAGAAAATAGACAATTCAGGAAACTAGGCATGATTTTATAAGCTAACATAGACTATAGTTGCAATTAGAATAAAATGGGTAAGAAACAAACTCAGGCTAAATATTTAAAGTAAGACCAGATTTTCAACAATTAGCACAAGTACGCGCTCGTCGCCTCACGCACAAGGCATTCAATTACCAAATATCACATCCTAAGGGGTAAGGTCCCCCACACAAGGTTATACAAGCCACTTACCTCGAACCGGCTCAATATCAACTCGAAATCGGGTAAAAGTTATATTTTTCGGGAACCCATTCACTCATGGACTCATTCAACCAGAAACAATCGAAATCCAATGCCAAAAAACCCATAAATTTTCAGAATTTTGGGTTGGGATATCTCATCACTTTCCTATGGTTCCCCCCCCCCCCATATTTGATAATTAAACTAAAGAAACAACGGGAATTAATGGTCTAACAATTTAGGAATAGAAAATGTTACCTATGGTCCTTCTCTTCAAAACCCACAGAAAATCGCCACTTCTTGAGCTTTCACCCGATTTTTAGAATAATGAGATGAACTCTTGGATTTTTGGAATAAATCACACAAGGAATTTGCACCTGCGGGCTCGATCACCACACCGACGGAAAAAGCATCTCAGGTGCAAAAATCACATAAGTTACACTAGGGCCGCACCTGCGGTCGTTTGGTCGCGCCTGCGATCCCGCACCTGCGGAACCCAGGTCGCACCTGCGACCACTGGCCTAATCTCCCCTCTATCTCACCTGCGATCAAGGCCCACACACCTGCGAGTCCGCACCTGCGGAAAAAATTTTGCAGGTGCGAAGACACAAGAAGGGGCCTGTTTCAGCAGCAACAAATTGCAAAATTTCACCCGTTAAGCATCCGAAACAACTCCGAGGCCCCCTGGACCTCAACCAAAACCACCAACCAACCTTAACACCTTATTTGAACTAGGTAGAGCCGTAAAAACACATCTCATATCATCAAAATCACCTATTATGCATAGGTTCAAGCCTAGGAACTTAAGAAAATTCTAGAATTCACATCCGGCACCGAAACACGTCTAAACTTATCCGAATGACCTCAAATTTTGCAAACACATCCCAAATGACATGACATGACTACTACAACTCCGGGAATTCCATTCCGAGCCTCGGATGAAAAATTCACTATCGGACCAGAAACTCCAAAAATCCAAACATCGGCATTTGAAGCCTAAATGAGCTACCTACTTCCAAAATACATTCCGAACGCGCTCCCTGCCCCGAAATCACCCAACGGAGCTAACAAAACCGTCAGATTTCAATTTTGAGGCCGTCTTCACACTGATCCGACTACAGGAAACTTTCCAACACTTAAGCTCCCACTTGGGGACAAAGAGTCCCAAAACTCTCCGAAACTCAGAACCGAACGTCCCGTCAATTCAATTTAGCAGAAATAGACTTGGGAAAAACAGTTAATAGGGGATCGGGGCATTAATTATTAAGACGACCGACTGGGTTGTCACAGAGGATATGTCGTTAAAACACATATACAGTGACATTGAAAATAAGGCTTCAATTTACGAGATGCACTTATTAATGCAAGAGCTAGCTTTTCTAAGTGTGGATACATGGTTTCAGCATCTCCCAAGGTCCAACTCGCATACTAGACAGGTAATTGCGTACCTTGATCATCTCGAACCAACACGCCACTTACCGCTACCTCGGACACTACCAAATATAGATATAGCATTTTGTACTCTTTCAAGGTGTGGAGCAAAGGCGGGCTTGATAGATACCGCGTTAACCCTTCCAAGGAATGTTGGCACTTCGGGGTCCACTCAAAGTTGTTTTTATTTTAAAGTAGGGAGAAGAATTTATGGCTCCCATCTGATGATCTCGAGATGAATCAGCCTAACGCCGCTATCCGCCTGGTCAGCCGATGTACGACCTTCACATTGTTCACCACCGTGATTTCTTTGATGGCTTTGATTTTGTCGGAGTTGATTTCAACTCCCCTATTTGATACCATTAAGCCTAATAATTTGCCCGAACCTACGCCGAAGATGTATTTCTCGGGGTTGAGCTTCATGTTGTAACTTCTAAGGATGTCAAAAGTTCCCTGCAAATGAATCCAATGGTCCTCTGCGTGCAGGGACTTAACTAGCACATGGTCAATGTAAACTTCCATGGATTTTCCTATTTGACATTCTAACATCTTATTAACTAGGCGCTGGTACGTGGCCCCTGCATTTTTGGCCCAAAGGGCATTACATTGTAGAAATACGTGCCATACTTCGTGATGAACGAAGATTTTTCCCTATCCTCGGGGTTCATTTGAATTTGATTATTCCCGGAGTAGGCGTCGAGAAAGGAGAGGATCTCGTGACCAGCCGTGGCATCAATCAATCAGTCGATGTTGGGCAATGGGAATGAATCTTTAGGGCATGCTTTATTTAAGTCCTTATAATCTATGCACATTATTAGTTTGTTCCCCTTTTTGGGAACCACTACCACGTTGGCCAACCATTCAAGATATTTTACTTTCCTGATGGACCCTATTTTGAGGAGTTTCGTTACCTCGTGTTTGACGAAAGCATGCTTTATCTCGGACTAGCGCCTCTTGTTTTGCTTCACCGGTTTGAACTTGGGGTTGACGCTTAGCCGATGAGTGATTATTTCCGGTGGGATCCCTCTCATGTCTAAGTGGTACCAAGCAAAGCAATCAACATTGTTAATAGGAAATTGAATGAGTTTCTTCCTGAGTTCGGGGGTTAATCCCCTTCCCTGGTATACCTTTGGATTTGGAAGATGTTCCATCAGAATAGCTTGCTCCAGATCTTTGACGGTCAATTTTGTTGTGTCTGATTCTTCGGGGGCGACGGAGGTTCGAGAGGTGAGGAAGTCTTCTTCATCATCCTCGGGGACCTGCTCATTGCTTGGCCCCTCCGAGGTTGAGTATATGAGCTCCAGTGCCATGTCATGCACTGCAAATATTTCCTTTGCCGCATGTTGCTCTCCGTACACTGTTTTTCCGCCATATTTAGGTGGGAATTTCAACATCTAGTGGAGAGTCGACGGTACCACCCTCATATGGTGTATCCACGACCTTCCCAGCAGGGTGTTGTATCTCGTGTTACCCTTGATGAAATGAAATTGGTATCCCGAACCGTACTAGACACATTGACTGGGAGGGTGATTTCCCCCTTCGTCGTTTCACTCGTCATGTTAAATCCAGTAAGGGTTCGAAAATCAGGTATGATTTGGTCGAGAAGCTCCACTACTTCCAATCAGACTGTATTGAGACACCCGGGCGATAGCCGGGCGACAGAGCCAAACACCCTGACCCTACCTGGCGTTAGCCAGGCGTTAGGGCTGAAACGCCAGCCCTACCCTGGCGTTAGCCAGGCGTTTGGGCTGAAACGCCAGCCCTAGCCTGGCGTTAGCCAGGCGTTTGGGTCCAAACGCCAGGGTCTCTAGTCGGCCAGAAACCGAGTTTTGACGGGATTAAGTGTTTCCCAATTGAAATAGAAGTCTCCTACACGTTTAGGGTTTGTCCTAAACTTATAAATAGACTCCTAAAACACAACTACAAGGGTAGATTGAAGAGGAGATTCGAGATTAGAGTGGATCAAAGGNTTAATATAGCTTTGATTGGTTGATTAAACTCTATTTGTTCAACTACGTTCTTGTTGTAGTTGATTGAAGGGCCCTCAATTAGCTGTGCCTATTTATTATGTATCTACTTGAGAGAGAGTGCATATTTAGGTAATTGTTTGAACAACACCACTCACAGAGTATAGACGAAAGTCATAACCGAGGGTTTAGAGGTTGGACTAGAGATAACGATACTTCGAGTGCAATCTAAGTGAAATGTAATGCAATCTAGCTAGTGTAACCTGAGAGAGTGCGTCTAGTAAATTATCATAATTACTTGAGAGAGATTTATGGTAGATAGAGTGTTCATGATTGATAGAGATAACTAATCAAGCTATACGAAGTATCCGAGAAGTAAGTTCACCAGCGGGGGAAACCATAACCTTAGATTTTTATTACAATTGTTTATACATCAGCGTAGTTAATCTTTAGTTTTAATCTTTAGTATTAGTAATTTAAATAACATCAGGTTAAAGCTGAGTAGTATTTTAACAGCTTGCTTGATACATCAATTCCCTGTGGGATCGACTCTGGGCATAATACCCCAGGATTATATTTGCAACGCCCGTTTAGTCTTCTACAAGACATAGTTGAGCGTGATCAAAATTTGGTAGAACCCGTTGGGAAACCAAAATTTGATCACGCTCAACTATGTCCTGTAGAAGACTAAACGGGCATTGCAAATATAATCCTGCGCTATTATGCCCAGAGTTGATCCCACAGGGAATTGACGTATCAAGCAAGCTGTTAAAATACTACT
>ML344900.1:0-18056 GCA_005239505.1 Nicotiana paniculata | reverse complement strand
GATATTAACTCAACCTTGATTTTAATTCGCTCAATATATGGTTGTTTCTTCAATTCTGCATTTCATTGCTTAATTGTTTGGCCAGCAATTTGCTTCTATATACTATCTATGGTATGCTTGGGAAAGCCGTATATAGATTAGAGAAGAATTGAAGAGAGCGCGATCTTAAACCTTCAGGGGAGCGGATTTGTGGTTAGGATAGGAATATACTTAGTCACCGTGCTTAATTAAACATCAAAATCTTAGTGCGTTCTAATAAATTAATTTCATAGGNTAATTAGAATGCAATATGAATGGTGAATTGATCACAACCCTGGAATATTTGTCTCTATTGAATACACAACAATATTCTCGTTACTTGATAATTAGTTCATATAATCATAGAATAAATTAGTTATATTCTTGGAATTTGTTTTGGCTCGATTAAATAGCAATTAAAGTGATTCAATAAGTATTTTACGCAAGTCCCTGTGGGTTCGACATTCGATTTAACATTATATTAATTGCTACGACCATGTATACTTGCGTGTGCGGTTTGGGACCAACAATGCACCTACCCGGAAAGGATATAAACTATATGAACTTGACTCTGGGAAGATCTTTGTCAGTCGAGATGTTATATTTAAAGAAGACATCTTCCCTTTTAGATGTACAAAAGAGAATCATTCTTCATCACATCATGATACCTCAATACTTATGCCTACAGTCAGTTCTGAATATCTTCCTATTTCTACACCCCTGGATCATGATTCATTCACACCTTCTTTGCCTTCACCTCCACTCACCAACTCTCCAATTTCACCTTCAGCACCTCACAATCCTCTATCCACCAACAGTACACCTCCTAGTGTAGAGTCAATTCCATTAGACCCTGTTACTTCTCATGAACTTGTTTCTCCTATCCCACTTACATTACCTTCACCCAGAAATTCAGGTAGAACTAGCAAGCCTCCTATCTAGTTAACTGACTATGTACATCCACCTCTTCCATCCACCTCTTCTACATCACATCTTATCCAACATTTTGTCTCCTACTCTCACCTTTATCCTTCTTTCAAAGCCTTCCTCATTTCTTTTTCTAATGATGTTCATCTTTCAACCAGGCTAGTGAGGATGATAGGTGGGTTGCAGCTATGAAACTTGAAATTGAGGCATTAGAAAATAATAATACTTCGTCTGTAGTTGATTTACCTGTTGGAAAAACACCCATTGGATGTAAATGGGTATATATATAAAATAAAGTACAATGCAGATGGCACTATAGAAAGGTTTAAGGCACGGTTGGTTGTTAAAGGCTTCACTCAGCAGGAAGGATTAGACTTCCATGATACTTTTTCACCAGTTACCAAACTCACCACTGTAAGGGTTGTTATTTCTACTACTGCTATTAAGAAAGGGCTTATATTATGGATATACAAAATGCCTTTCTGAATGGAGACCTTGAAGAAGAATTCTACATGACTTTACCTCAAGGATTTAGTACAAATGGGGAGGATAAGGTTTGTAGGATACTTAAATTCTTATATGGGCTCAAGCAGGCTTCTAGACGGTGGAATTTAAAGCTGTCTCGGGCTTTGTCCTTAGCTGGTTTCAAGCAAAGCAAACATGATTACTCTTTGTTCACTAGAAATGTGGATAACAACTTTGTTTTGATTTTGGTCTATGTAGATGATCTTCTTGTTACAGGGAATAACCTATAGGAAATTAAAAAGGCTTAGGAGTCTCTGCATCAGCACTTTAAAATGAAGGAACTAGGCAGACATTTTCTAGGCATAGAGTTTGCCAGAACAAAAGAAGGCATCCTCATGACACAGAGAAAATATGCATTGGAGATGATATCATATGCAGGCCTGGCAGGCTCCAATCCTAAAGAGACACCAATGGATCAGAACTTGAAGCTCACAAGAACCGAATTTGATGCTTGCATAGACACAAAGAAAGAAGATGAGTTACCGGAAGACATGGGGAGCTATCAAAGACTCATAGGGAAGCTCTTATATTTGACAATAACAAGACCACACATCTCATATGCAGTTCAGTCACTAAGTCAATTCATGCATGCACCTAATAAGTCTCACTATGAAGCAGCACTTCATGTAGTAAGTGACGGCCCCTCACGCACACTACTATATACGTATGAAGGCAAGGGTCGTGTAGCTTTTACCTGAATGGTCGGGATCGAATCCACAGGGAGCCTATAGATGGGAGTGAGTGTATAAGTGATCTAGAAGGGTCGAGTTTCTTCAATTGCACTTTTAATCATTTGTTGGTGTTGAACTATACTAAGTGTATTCTATTGTTTGTAAGTTAATTAATGATTAACTTTGTTTTGTTTTTGTTGTTGTTTTCTAATATTGATAAGGGTACTAGGATCATGACTGTTGACTAGGTGGATACACAAAGGCATTCAATTCTAAGGTCGGGAAATTTTCTAGGGATATAGCTATAACCAAAGCACGAAGGTGCTCACTCTATACCTCTCGGTAGTTTGAGTAATTATACCTTAATTTCCCCTCTCGGGTCCAATTGGGTGCCTAATAATCAAGTAATATAGGCTTAGGTAGGGTGTTACTCTCTCGAGGTTTAACCCATTAACTAGGGCTCAAGTAGGGTTTTACCATTTCTGGGTTTAACTCCTTTGATTGGGACTACTAATCTCTTGATAATGCCCTAATTTCCTATTAGGCTAATTTCTAGACTCAAGTCTTCTTTCTCAAGAAAGACCCAAGTCATGAAAAGGTTAATTAGTGTTTGCAACCACTAATTATAGCAATAAAAACCTTGAAATAGCCTAAATAGACAACACCCATTAATTTCCCAACCTTAATTTCAAAACCCCATTACATACCCACACTAGGGTTGATCCACAACCCTAGCTAATGGGTCTAGCTACACATACTCAGAGATGAGAACAACGATAGAGAAGAAGAATAACCCATTTAATTGATTCCTGACAATGAAATTGAAGTTTTCAGTGTTACAAATGCAAGAATAAGGCTAAAGAAATAAAAAAACCCTAAAATATTCACGAGCTCTCCACTCGAAAAACATCAGCTATTATCAGATGTGTAAAGAAATTACAAAATAGTCTATTTATAGTCTGCCAAATTTTCGGACAAAAATACCCCTGCAGGACCACCGCGGACAGCGAAAACACGACCGCGGTCCGCGAAAACATTGGTTGCTGATTTTTGGTAAGTGTCGACCGCGGACCGCGGCCGTGGTGAATACTTGTGTCATGACTCGACCTCACTGGATTTCCACCGCAGTCCGCGAAACTTTGACTGCGGCCGCGGTGGGGACTTGCAATTCTTTGGAGCTCACTAGAACTCCACCACGGTCCGTGAAACTATGACCGCGGTCGCGGTGGATGATGGCCTTGTTTTCGGGCTTCACTGGAATTCCACCGCGGTCCGCGAAACTACGACCGCGGCGGCGATGGAAAATTGGTTCATACTTGACCTTACTGAACCTCCACCGCGGACCGCGGCCGTGGTGGCTTTCTTTGTCTTGAGAAACCTTGTTGGGTTTGATCCTTGTGCAGGATTCACTCCTATTTTGAGCATATTTTAGACTCAATGCCTTCATTTCTGGTTCAATCCTACAACAAGCACAACGTATAAGCTTTCGGAGCCATTTTGGGTAACATTGTATCCAAAATTCATGTATAAGGGAACGGAAAACGAGGCAAAAATCCAAGTTATCAACTCCCCCAAACTTAAGCTCTTGCTCGTCCTCAAGCAAAACAAAATAAGCCTCACCCCTATGATAGATTTCACAAAAATTTTGTTGTACTAATGGTGACCTCAACTAGCATCAACTGGAACTAACTATAGCCCCTAATGCGAATGAATCATTGACAATGATTGAACTTTTCAAAACCATAGTTTCGAGTGTGATACAAGAGCTTCAAGGGTTTATCCAACTCATCAGTGAACTTCTAACTATTACCTCGGTCAGTATGGATCCCAGACTCTTATTCCGTAACTTTCCCTAAGCATCTCACCTTGTAGAATAATGACACTCAAAACGAGGAATATGGTGAATCGTTCATCTCTCATCAAGGAAAGAGTCCCAAGTTCGGCTTAAAGTACCATAAGCTTGCCCTTTGTGTACCTCACCACTAATGTACGTTTCACTCAACCTGAGATCATATAGGGCTTTTGTGGAATCATGATGAAGGCTTTTGGTTAAGGGTATGAAGTATTTGGTCAGAGTGAATCTTATCTTTCCTTAAGCACTTCATTTTTTTTATTGTTATCACATTTTCTTGACTCTTTGAGTCCTTTTATCTTTTGTAGGGTTGGAGAGACACTGTTTCATTAAGTCCGTTTATCTTCTTCTTATGCTTTCCAAACTTTTGGCATCACTTTTTCATCAATTTCCTTTATTTATTTTTTTTGTTCATTCTTTTCTTTTCATTCTTTTTCATTGCCTTTTCTCTTTTCTTTATTTTGTGCCTTCTTTTTCACTTCATCATATCCCTCGTCTCTCCCCCAAACTTATGTTTTTTGCCTAGCGCCAAGGAAAGATCGGGTGCCAAGAGAGGGCAAAATAATGGTTAAAGGCTTGTAACTTGGGTTGAAAGAAAAGGCTTAAGGCTCAAAAGGGTTGACTAGGGAATATGTCTTTTGGAAGGTCATGGAAGTGTTCAATTCTTTGTTCAAGCCAAGGAAAGCCTATAGTCACTTCTCAAGTCAAATTACACCTAGAATTTCGCCTAGACAACACTCAGGGCAAGTTCTAGACTAGTGACACGGAACTTGGACTTGCAATTACGAATTTCTCACCACTCACAACTAAAGGATTGTTATAGAAACCGAGTCGAGGGCCCACAATGACCTTAGTCGTGCTTTGAGTAACAAAATGGTCCCGAAGAACCACCCGATGATTATCGGCCAACACAAGAGTCTCAAGATCGTCACTATCACCATCCTCAACACAACGGGTTTTCTTTGACCATGGGATCAAAGGCAACTGTGATAGGCCCAAGTGAAGCTTTTCTTGAGGCATCGTTCTTGAAAAACAAAACAACAAGAAAAGGAAAAAAAGACTCAAACCCTTAAGAAGGTTTTCACACCGTCCATCCTTGGGAAGAGCCAGCCGGTTCACACAAGTTCCACCTTTGGAAAGAACCATGGCGTTAAGAAAACCAAAGGCTTATTGCTCAAGCGAAAACCAAACAAGAAGCTATGAAAGAAAAGTAAGAAGCTATAAAATAGAAAAGAAATGCATAAAGTAAAGTGCGTGGGATAGAATGAATATGTACAATAGGGGAATTAGATGAATATACATAAAGGATGAATATTTACAATGGATAGTTATCTTATACATACCAAAAAGGGAAATAACGTAAAGAAAAAGAAATAAAAAGTTGTTTTCATTATACAATCCGATGTAGCCAAAATGAAATGTCTGTAGGGCCACTCCCCCAACTAAAAGAAAGCATTGTCCTCAATGCTATAAAGCAAAAATAGTGCACAAAATATGGGAGAGAGAGAGTAAAGAAAACTCCCTAATGGCCCTCGGCCTGCTGTGGTCCCTGCTGCTCTATCTGAGATGGGGTAGGAACTGCCTGAAATGAGGAAGGAACTACCTGAGATGAGGAAGGAACTGCCTGAGATGGGGAACCTGTAGGAGATGGGTCTAGTATAGCCTGTGATGGAGCTCCGGTGGGCTGGGCCTCCTGGCTCTGAGCATGAGTGCGCTCTGTGGGAGGGTCTGCCAGTACAAGTCTGATGTTCTGGTCACGGGACATGACCTTCCTCTTCTTCAGTGGCCTCACCGGCTCCTCCTCCTGCACTGGCTGAGGCACTAGTTGCTGCTCTGGATGGGGCTCTGTGGGGTCGGTTAGTAGCATCTCCAATGGAATTTGATCGCCTGATAGCTTGTCGACCTCCTTTCTCAGCTTCGCCACCTCCTCCTTTGATGCCCTAGTCTTTCTCAGCTTCTTTGTTTCTTTGGCCAGCTTTGTCAATGCACTCTCA
Source organism: Nicotiana paniculata (assembly GCA_005239505.1). Taxonomy (NCBI): domain Eukaryota; kingdom Viridiplantae; phylum Streptophyta; class Magnoliopsida; order Solanales; family Solanaceae; genus Nicotiana; species Nicotiana paniculata. The sequence goes on along the minus strand of ML344900.1, from coordinate 12,069 downwards.
TGTGCACTCACCACGTCCAGGATTTTCTTCGGGTTCTCCATAATTTCTTTCAGAGTGTCCTCAATGGATTGCGGGACCTGTGGTGGGGGAGGAGTAGCTGAGGCTGACATGTCTATAGAAATTGGAGTCAACTTTGTATTAGTTGACTGCATCCAGTTGGTGAGGCTAGAGAGTGTCATGTCCATCCGTTGAGCAGTCATGGGATAAGCTCTGGTGGAGGGGATGTCAGTAGTTGTGGAGGAAGACGGGCCTGGAGCCTCCTCTGGGATGGCGGGCTGGGGCAGTGAGGGTTCCGCCACCACCACTGGCTCTTCAGACTGGCTAGTGGAGGCAACCAAATTTCCTTTTGACTTCTTTTTGGGTTTATCCTCATCTTTCAAGTCATACCAGGAGAAAGGTGTTTTGGGCTTGACTTTGGTGTCAAAGCGCTTCATAGTCACTTCCTGGTCTTCACAATACATGGTCAGATAATGAGGAAAAGGGTAAGAAGTATCACCTGTGCTGACCACCCGGCTAATGACCTCGGACATCACATTCCCCACATTGATGGGGTACCCAGCCATGATTGATGCTACTAATAACGGCCTACTGAGAGGGAGGGTCTGGTCATGATGTGTTGGGTCCAGCCTGCTACATACAAAAGTCTCCCATCCTTTAGCTTCGAAGTTCAGGGTCCTCCTGGTGATAGTCTTCCCAGTCGTTAACCACTCTGGGGTGTCCCCGGGCTTGGTCAAGTGCAAAGCCAACAAATTTCTCGCAGTATCCTTTTCTTCAAGTTTTTCAGGGTACAATGAATCATCCACATCATCCATCTCCAAATAATCATTTAGTGAAGGTCCGTCAAAAGGAACTGTGAGATTTCGGACTTTGGATGCCTTTGAGTCCTTTTCCAGAAAAAGCAAATTAGTGTAGAACTCCTTCACTATATGCTCATTTGTCTCTGAGAGATGCTCAGTGAAATAAGACCACCCTTTCCTGTCTCGGAATTGTTGCCTCACATTGGGGTTGTAAGTGGATAAATCTTTCATTGAGAAGGTGTGCTCCGGGATAAGTGACCGAGCAGTCCACAACTCCCTGAATCTGTGGAAGGCTTTCTCACTAACAAATAGATCCTTCCACACATCCGGATTCGGAGTGCGCTCGACCCCTTCAACCACCTATGCATCCCCTTTGTTGTCACTAGCAGTATCCTCAGATAAGGAAGTTGTAGGTGAAGTAGAGTATGAGTGTGCACTGGAGGCAGATTTAGAAGGGCATACTGCTCGTTCTGGGGCCGGGAGAGATGAGACCGGGTCCATTGGGGATGACTGTGATGAGGCCTCCTCTGACGGAGCATATTCACTTCCTGATGGTGAAGGCGGAGAGTTTGTAACCCGACTGGGACGTCGTGATGACTGAGGAGGCAATGTAACTTTTGATGGTTGCCTTGGTGCCCCCGGGCCTCTCCCCCTTTGATTTTATCCTCTACCTGTGTTTTTTCGACCGCCTCCATGAGATAGTACCATTTCCTGCAAAGTACACATAATTGAACATGGTTAGTTTCCCGAACATTGATGTCCAGTAGTCACTGAAGTCTAAGCATACTGGAATGAGGCAAAACACACTGGAACTGACTTCACGGACCGCGAAAAGTCAATCGCGACCGCAAAAATCTAAGCATACTGAGCAAGACATACTGGAAATGACTTCGCGGACCGCAAAAAGTCGACCGCAGCCGCGAAAGTATAAGCATACTGAGCAAGACACATTCGAAATGACTTCGTGGACCGCGAAAATTCGACCACGGCCGCGAAGTTAGATTTAGTATGGTATGATTTCTGTACAGCAGGGACCGCGGATCGCGAAAAATGGATGTGGACCGCGAAAATGGCTAATGACCTAGGGTTCCCAAAACTTGCAATTTCTACGCTAAAGTGTTCATTGAGATAAGTCCTACACAAGTACTCAGTGCAATTGCATTCCAAAGGACTATTATGAACCTATTTGGGCTAATCCTAACATTTAAAAGCCTAAAAAGAGAAAATAATGATGAAAAAGAAATTGAAAACTAAAGAAAATAAAGAAATTAAGAAGTTAATGAAGCACAAATACACTTACTAGATGTTTGGATGAAAGTATGGATGCAAGCAATGAATTTCAGAAGATGCAAAAGTGAGACACGGTTGAAAGTGGCTTAGACCATCTACAGTGGGAAAATGTGAAATAAAATCCTAGAGTCCTATTTATAGAGAGAGCTGGGGACCACCCCACTTACCTACCGCGGACCACGAAAAATCGACCGCGGTCCGTGGTCATTCAATGGCATAAGGCATAAGAGGTAGAAGGGCTTCGCGGACCGCGAAAAGTCGACCGGGGCCGCGAAGTCAATTTCCAGTGAGCTTTTGTTTCTATACTCAGCCAAATTCTTGTGTCAAAATCATCCTACACATCCAAAAACCAGTTAGTGTAAAAGTGAAACCTATTTTACCAAGAAAAACAAAGAAAATGAAAGTAAAGACACATGGGTTGCCTCCAAAGAAGCGCCTGATTTAAANCATCAACTTTGCCAAGATAGTATTTTACCCGGTGACCATTCACTCTGAAGACTTCGCCACTTTTGTTCTTGAGGTCAAGAGCCCCAAATGGAGTAACAAATACCACTTCAAAAGGCCCACTCCACTTTGACTTTAGCTTCCCGGGAAATAACCTCAACCGAGAATTGAATAATAAGACTAAGTCACCAACTTTGAACTCTTTACCTCTAGCATATTTGTCGTGTAGGTACTTCATTTTGTCCTTATACAAGGATGAACTGGAGTACGCATGGAATCTAAACTCATACAACTCATTCAATTGCCCACTCTAAGATTTGCAGCTACATCCCATTCCAAGTTCACTTTTTCAAGGCCCACATAGCCTTGTGCTCCAATTCCACCAGAAGGAGGCATGCTTTTCCAAAGATCAAGAGATATGGGGACATCCCAATTGGGGTCTTGTAGGCGGTCCGGTAAGCCCAAAGAGCATCATCTAATTTCTTAGCCCAGTCGGTCCTATTGGCATTGACCATTTTGGATAATATGCTCTTCATCTCTCTATTAGACACTTCAACTTGGCCACTAGACTGAGGGTGGTACGGGGTAGTGACTTTATGGTTGACCCCATACTCAGAAAGCAAGGAGTCAAAGATTTTGTTGCAAAAATGTGACACCCCGTCACTGACGATGGCTCGTGGAGTGCCAAACCTAGTAAAGATATTCTTCTTGAGAAAGGCTATTACACTCCGCGCCTCATTGTTTGGTAAGGATATCGCCTCCACCCATTTTTACATATAATCAACTGCGACCAAGATGTACGTGTTCCCACATGAACTCGCGAATGGACCCATGAAGTCAATGCCCCAAACATCAAAGATATCTACCTCGAGAATTGAGTTTAAGGGCATCTCATCCTTTTTGGAAATTCCCCCGGCTCTTTGGCATTCATCACACCTCTTCACTAGAGTACTATCATTCTTATACAAAGTGGTCCAAAAGAACCCACAACTAAGCACTTTAGAAGCAGTTCTCACCCCTCCGTGATGACCATCATACGGCGAGGAGTGGCAAGACTCATGTATGGATAGTTGCTCTTCCTCCGGTACACATCGCCGGATTACCCCATCGGTGCAAATCTTGAATAAATAAGGCTCGTCCCAATAGAAATCCAAGCTATCCCTTCGAAGCTTCTTCCTTTGGTTAGAACAGAGCTCACAAGGGACAACTCTGGTAACTAGGAAATTAGCAATATCTGCAAACCATGGCATTTCTCTCATTGACATTGAAAGTAGTTGATCATCCGGGAAACTATCATTGATATCAAGTCCGTCACAAGGACGTCCTTGCTCCTCCAAGTGGGACAAATGATCGGCTACTTGATTCTCACTCCCTCTTCGGTCCACTATCTCTAAATCAAACTCTTGTAATAACAAAACCCATCTCATAAGTCTTGCCTTGGAATCCTTTTTGGTCATGAGGTACCGGAGTGCTGCATGGTCAGTGTGAACTATGACTTTGGCACCCATCAAATAAGCTCAAAATTTTTCCATGGCAAAGACTATAGCTAGAAGCTCCTTCTCAGTGACTGTGTAGTTCATTTGAGCAGAATTCATTGTCTTGCTGGCATAGTAGATTGGATGAAACACTTTGTTCACCCTTTTCCCAAGCACAGCAACATCACTTGCATCACACATAAGCTCAAATGGAGCACTCCAATCCGGCACCGTGATGATGGGAGTGGTAGTGAGCTTGTGTTTTAAGAGTTCAAAAGCTTGCATACACTGCTCATCAAAATTGAATTTGGCATCCTTCTTTAACAGCTTGCATAATGGATTCACCACCTGAGAGAAATATTTGATAAACCACCGGTAAAAACCGGCATGGCCAAGAAAGCTACGGACTCCTCTCACTGAAATAGGTGGTGGAAATTTTGAAATAACCTCGATCTTTGCCTTATCAACCTCAATAACATTCTTTGAAATCTTATGGCCCAAAACAATTCCTTCATCCACCATAAAGTGGCATTTTTCCCAATTCAAGACCAAATTCGTTTCTTCACACCGAGCAAGGACTCTATCAATATGACTCAAGCATTCGTCGAAAGAATCCCCGATGACACTAAATTCGTCCATAAATACTTCTAGAAAGTACTCCACCATGTCGGTGAAGATTGCCATCATACATCTTTGGAAAGTAGTTGGGGCATTACAAGTCCGAATGGCATTCGAGCAAAGGCAAAAGTGCCATATGGGCAAGTGAAGTTGGTCTTCTCTTGATCCTCCGGGGCTATCAAAATTTGATTATGTCCAGAATACCCGTCAAGGAAGCAATAATAGGCTCAACCTGCAAGCCTATCCAACATTTGATCCAAGAATGATAAAGGAAAATGGTCTTTGCGGGTCATTATGTTGAGCTTGCGGTAGTCCATGCACACCCTCCATTCGGTAACCGTTCTTGTAGGAATGATCTCATTCTTATCATTTTTTATCAANATGTTTATCATTTTTTATCACTGTCATTCCACCCTTTTTCGGAACGCATTGGACCAGAGAAGTCCAAGCACTATCCGAAATTGGATAGACCACACCCGCATCAAGCTATTTTATGATCTCCTTTTTCACCACATCTTGCATAGCTTCATTGAGTCTTCTTTGATGTTCAACAAAGGATTTGGATCCATCCTCCAATATGATCTTGTGCATGCAAAAGGCGGGGCTAATACCCCGAATATCAGCCAAGGTCCAACCAATTTCTTTCTTCCTCCTCCTTAGCACTTTTAAAGTTGAGTCAACCTGCAATTGGGTTAGGCAAGAGGAAAGAATAACTGGTAAAGTACAAGAGGGACCAATTCATACCTGAGGTGGGAAGGAAGTGGCTTCAACTCCAGATTCGGAGGTTCTTCAATGGATGGCTTTGTTGGTTGGGTCTTCTTGTTCTCCAAGTCCAATGACAATTTTCTGGGAGCATAGGAATATGACCCATGCCTTGAAGGGCATGGGTGCTCTAAAGCACACCATCCACCATTGAGTCCTCATGATTCAACAAGGCCAACTCCACAGGATCATCAACATGGATCATAACACTGGCATCATCAATAATAACCTCGGACACGAGGTCCATAAAAGAGCACACTTCGGTGTTGTTGGGCTGCTTCATAGATTTGCACACGTGGAAAACCACTTTTTCATCACCAACTCTGAATGTAAGTTCCCCAGCTTCAACATCGACCAAGGCCTTCCCGGTGGAAAGGAAAGGCCTCCCCAAGATAATAGGTACCTCAAAATCAACCTCACAGTCGAGGATAACAAAATCTGCTGGCAATATGAACTTGTCCACTCTCAATAAGACATCATCAATAATACCTAGGGGCCTCTTCATTGATCGGTCCGCCATTTGAAAATGCATAGAGGTCGCCCTAGGTTGTCCGATCCCCAAGGTCTTGAACACAGAATATGGAATTAAATTTATGCTTGCCCCAAGATCACATAGGGCTTTTGCAAAGTCTACACTCCCAATTGTGCAACGAATAGCGAAGGCACCCGGATAAGTTTTGATGCCATGGAGTGAACAATAGCACTCACTTGGTGAGTCATCTTAATGGTCTCACATTACATGGATTGTTTTTTTGTCACCAAGTCCGTCATGAACTTAGCATAGCCTAGAATTTGCTCCAAGGTCTCAACCAAAGGAACATTTATAGTAAGACTCTTCATCATATCAAAGAACTTTTTAAACTGGGTCTCTTGCTTCTGTTTTGCCAATCTCTGAGGATAGGGGGAGGTGGCCTAGGTAATGGTGCCTTTGGGGCCACCGGCTCCGGCATATCAACATGTGCTCCCTAGACGGGTTCACATTTCTATCCAAATCCTCCCCATTGTCATGAATGTCAATTCTTACCTCACCTTCAATTGGCTTGTCCAATGCTTGCTCCACATCAACTAGTAGCTCATCTTGGGGTACAACTTCATCATCAACAACAACCTTCTTTTGCCCCGAAGTACTTGCTTCCACACCTTTTCCACTCTGAGTGGTTCCCGCCATAGCATGACTGGTGTTGTTGTTGTTCCCACCCTTGGGGTTCACCACCGTATCACTTGGTAGTGCACCCTTCGGGCGTGTATTTAAGGCTTGTGAAATCTGGCCCATTTGTACTTCAAGATTTCGGATAGAAGTAGTGTGAGAGGATATCTGGGCATCGGATTCTGCATTCCTCTCCATCATATGTTTGAACATGTTTTCTATCCAACCCATTTCCGAGCTTGAAGAACTTTGCCCATGAGATTGATATGGAGGAGGGTTGCTTGGTTGTTGGTACATCGGGGGACTTTGAAAACCCGACCCCCGATTACCTTCACCTCCCCAATTGTTGTTGTTATTTCTTTCATTCCAATTACCTTCATTGTTGTTCCCCCATTGTCGGTCATTATTGTTGTTCCATTGACGATCATTGGTATTGCTCCAATTTCTAGCATTTTTATTGTTCCAGTTTCGTGGCCTTTGGTTCCCCCAGTTTTGTGTATTACCTTGCCCTTGGTAGTTGTTTGAATACATAACATCCTCATCTTGGTCATTATAACTTTCATCTTGTTCATGACCACTTGGCCCTTGATCACCTTGATCACCATGGTTTTGCCTAACATTCCCCCGAGGTCTCCTTTGGTTTCCTTGTATTTGAACTCCTTCCATAGCATTTACTTGCTTAGGACCTTGAAAATGTTGGAGTTGGGCTTTAGCAAGTTGGTTCATGGTTGTTGTAATCTCGGCAATTTCTTGCCCTTGTTCTTGGAGCTCCTTGTGGAGACTATTCATACCGGTTTCCCCTTGAGGCACATTTGCTCTACTTTGCCAAGCCGAAGATGTGTCGGCCCTTTTATCAAGAATCTCGCATGCCTCTGGGTATGTCAACTTCATAAAATTACCACCGGCCAATAGGTTGACCACACATTGATTTACCATGTTGATTCTCCGGTAGAATGTTTGCTGTATCATAGCCTCGGTCATGTCATTGTTAGGACATTCCTTGACCATGGTTCTATAGCGTTCCCATATTTCATGTAGGGGCTCGTTTGGCTCTTATTTGAATGCCAAAATCTCATCTCGAAGGGCTTCCATATGGCTTGGGGAGAAAAACTTTGCAATAAATTTATCTGCAAGCTCGTCCCAAGTGGATAAAGAATGGTTTGGGAGATACTCAATACAATCCAATGTTTTTCCCCTACGTGAGAATGGGAACAACCGTAGCCTTAATGCGTCCTCAGACACATTAGTTTTCTTGCTCCCCCAACATGTATCAACAAAGCCTTTGAGATGCTTATAGGCATTCTGTTGGGCAGCTCCGGTGAAGTATCCTCTTTGCTCTAGGAGAGTGAGCATAACATTTGTGATTTGGAAGTTCCCCGCTCGAATCCTTGGCAGGACTATTGCACTAGCATACCCCTCGTTTGGAAGGACCCGAGGAGCAGCTCTAGGAGCTGGAGGTGGGGAAGGGTCTGGAACATCATCTTGAATATTGGCATGTCGGCCTCTTCTTTGTGGAGGAATTTGATTGATTTCATCTTCTTTATTGTCATAAACCTCCTCCCCCGGAATCACATTTCCTAGCGGATCGGCCATTGTACCTTAGTACACAAAACAAGGGAGTTAAAAATAGAAGGAAAGAAAAACACACTACGCTTCTAGTCACAAATATAGTCACACCGTTAAAGCTCCCCGGCAGCGGCGCCAAAAAGTGACGGCGCCTCACCCGCACTACTATATACGTATGAAGGCAAGGGTCGTGTAGCTTTTACCTGAATAGTTGGGATCGAATCCACAGAGAGCCTATAGATGGGAGTGACTGTATAAGTGATCTAGAAGAGTCGAGTGTCTTTAAGTGCATTCTAATCATTTGTTGGTTTTGGACTATACTAAGTGTATTCTATTGTTTGTAAGCTAATTAATGACTAACTTTGTTTTGTTTTTGTTGTTGTTGTCTAATATTGATAAGGGCACTAGGGTCGTGACTCTTGTCTAGGTGGATACACAAAGGGATTCAATTCTAAGGTCGGGGAATTTGCTAGAGATATAGCTATAACCAAAGCACGAAGGTGCTCACTCTATACATGTCGGTAGTTTGAGTGATTATACCCTAATTGCCCCTCTCGGGTCCAATTAGGTGCCTAATAATCAAGAAATATAGGCTTAGGTAGGGTGTTACTCTCTCGAGTTTTAACCCGTTAACTAGGGCTCAAGTAGGGTTTTACCATTTCTGGGTTTAACTCCTTTGATTGGGACTACCAATCTCTTGACAATGCCCTAATTTCCTATTAGGCTAATTTCTAGACTTAAGTCTTCTTTCTCAAGAAAGACCCAAGTCATGAAAAGGTTAATTAGTGTTTGCAACCACTAATTATAGCAATAAAAACCTTGAAATAGCCTAAATAGCCAACACCCATAATTTCCCAACCTTAATTTCAAAACCCCATTGCATAACCACACTAGGGTTGATCCACAACCCTAGCTAATGGGTCTAGCTACTCATAATCAAATATGAGAACAATGATAGAGAAGAAGAATAACCCATTTAATTGATTCCTAACAATGAAATTGAAGTTTTCGGTGTTAAAAATGCAAGAACAAGGCTAAAGAAATAAAAACCCTAAAATATTCACGAGCTCTCCACTCGAAAAACAGCAGCTATTACAAGATGTGTAAAGAAATTACAAAATAGTCTATTTATAGTCTGCCAAATTTTCGAACAAAAATACCCCTGCAGGACCACCGCGGACCGCGAAAACACGACCGCGGTCCGTGAAAACATTGGTTGCTGATTTCTGGTAAGTGTCGACCGCGGACTGCGAAAAGAGGACCGCGGCCGCGGTGAATACTTGTGTCATGACTCGACCTCACTAGATTGCCACCGCGGTCCGTGAAACTTCGACCGCGGCCGCGGTGGGGACTTGCAATTTTCTGGAGCTCACTGGAACTCCACTGCGGTCAGCGAAACTACGACCGCGGCCGCGGTGGATGATGGCCTTATTTTTTAGCTTCACTGGAATGCCACCGCGGCCGCGGTGGATAATTGGTTCACAATTGACCTTACTGGACCTCCACCGCGGACCGCGAAATGAGGACTGCTGCCGGGGTGGCTTTCTTTGTCTTAAGCAACCTTTGTTGGGTTTGATCCTTGTGCCGGATTCACTCCTATTTTGAGCATATTTTAGACTGAATGCCTTCATTTATGGTTCAATCCTGTAACAAGCACAACGTATAAGCTTTCGGGGCCATTTTGTGTAACATTGTATCCAAAATTCATGTATAAGGGAACGGAAGACGAGGCAAAAATCCAAGTTATCAGTAAGGCATATGAAGAAGCAACCAGGGCTAGGACTGTTGATGTCAAGTAGTAGCAGTGAACAAATAGAGGCATTATGTGATTCAAACTGGGCATCATGTCCTATGTCAAGGAAGTCTGTTACTGGATAATGTATTAAGCTTGGAAATTCAACCATTTCGTGGAAAGCAAAGAAGCAGCATACTATATCGAGGAGCTCAGTTGAAGCTGAGTACAGAAGCATGGAACACACAGTAGCAGAACTCGTATGGTTGAAAGGATTATTGGGAGAACTAAATGTGTGTCTGAAGCTGCCTATGAAACGATTCCGTGACAATAAAGCAGCATTGCAAAATTGCTGCTAATCCTATGTACCATGAGCGAACAAAACACATAGAAATAGACTGCCACTTCATACGAGAGAAAATTCAAAAAGGATTGATCAAGACTTCATATATAGCAAGTCAAGAACAACCAGCTAATGTGTTGACTAAGACATTGGGACATCAGCAGCATGCTACTTTGGTTTTCAAGTTGGGAATGAAAGATGTTTTTCATTCTCAATTTGAGGAAGAGTGTTGAAGTTAAGAAGCTATAAATAGTTGTACATTGATGTATTTATATGGTACTCTTCTAGAAGGTGGTTAAGAAGTTAGTGGTACAATTAGCTATGTTAGTTATAAATATATAGGTGTGTACCGTTACTTTGTTTTTTCTTAATGCATTAACAGAAGAATTTTGTTTCACGTCTCTGCATTCTCCTTCTTCTTCCTCATTGTCTTCTCTTAGCTCGAGCTCAACAATGGCGACACCTAGAGCTGGAATCCGATAAGTGTATCCGATAACAGTAAATTCTATTGGTCGACGGAAAACTCTTTTGAATTCCCCTTATGCGCGAGAGTTGTGTCAAAAAATTGATTAGAAGATGTTAGAAACGTCATAGTAGCCTAATTATCAATTTTGTTTCCCTCTTCTTTCTCCTTCCGAAATAAGCAAGGGGCTAGCTAGGTGCGAGGAAGATTTTGGTATATTTCCACTCTGATTTTAATTCATATAGTATGTCACTACAACAAAAAAGGACTATTTTGGCGACAGTCAGAGTCGCTACAAAAGCTCATAAAATCGCAACTATCTCTTCTACCAGCGAGCTTAGCGTTGCTATAAGTAGTGGTGTTAATGGATACCTAAAATCTACGAAATCGACCAGATTGTTCCGCGCCGAATCGATTTTTAGGTTATTTTTAATAAAATCGTAGGTTTTTATAAAATTTATAACTGGACCGATAATTGAATAGGTTTAATATTTTAAGAAAATAATCCAAAAAAATACCATACCATACCATACCCAATAAATTAAATGTAAAAAATATATTTATGTATTACTTTTAAAAATAAAATAAGTATTAAGTTTTTTCTTGGGCCTTAGAATTATAAAAAACAATTATAAGACAACAAGTAATTAAATTCAAAATCCTAATTTCTAAGTCGATTATGCTACTCCTATTGAAATTAACTAAATGATTTCTAACATATTCACTAACAAGACACAAGGTATTCTAACGATTATGAGTAGCAAACTATAATGTATTGAATGTGTTTCCTTCCGTATGATTTTGATTTATCTTTTGAATATTTAATCTTCTATAGACTTTATTCATGAGTCCTCGCTTGGTTAATATATTTCCACTCATATAACTTACATTTTCTTTGTACTTAGTTTCTTTTACGTTGTTGTAGAATATATAGTTGATTGAATTATACTCTACCATCTTTCATGTTTTCTTAATTCATCACCCTTTAAACAATAAAAATGCCTAGAGAATTTTGCTAAGTCCTATAAATGAACGTATATTATTGCACTTTACTTCTACTAGTACTTTTATGCAACATTTTAAAAAATATCAAAAATTAATCGAACCGTATCGATAACGAAGAAAAAATGATATAATTGAGACGGTTTCAAAATGTCTAATTTTGATATGCATAATAAAATAATCAAGAATATAATATGATATAAATTTTATAAAATAAACAGCTGAATCGAACCATTGACACCCCCTAGCTGAAAGTACTTCCGAAAGTGAATCTTCGCAACGAAGTGACAAAAGTTAATAGAATATTACAAAAAAGGGTATGTAAGATAGGTCACTGATTTTAAAGCAGAACTGTTATCGCTGAGGCCTAGTCGCAACAATAACTGTTTCCGCAGATTTGTAAAGCTATTGCACCACCCTCCCCCCCCCC
>ML344899.1:0-15387 GCA_005239505.1 Nicotiana paniculata | reverse complement strand
ATCTAGATGAGCACAAAGCAGAATATGCAGCATTTTATTAAGACGAGGCAGTGAATACCTAATAAGCTTGCCTACTGATTTTATTACCTACTGGATCTAGGCAGTTTGTAGGTAGTCAAACAAACACAGTTTTAAACTTCAGAACTTTAATCAACCTACAGGTCTGCCTAGGTGATAACTGGGCAGGATCCTATAGACATAGTATATAAGCGTGAATCAGACCATAATAATAAACTAGCGATTGACTTATAACAGGCAGATTTTATCTGTTTAGACCCTATAGGCATGTTTCCTATGCACAGAAAATGATCACAAGCATTACTTCAGGACATATAAACACAGAAATTGATTTTACATATTTATCTCTACAAACATAATATATAAGTGTCAAACTATTTTTATACTTATTCCTTATAGGCATGACGGCTAAGTGATGAAACTGATTTTTATATGTTCTTCCTATAGACATGATATCTAGGCAAATAAAGTTGTTAGCCAGTTTTTCAAGCAAATTAAACAAGTGAATTCCTAGAGACGTGATTTCTAATACACACATGATGGTTTGGGAACATGATTATTAATGCAGAATTGGTAAATGACCTAGAAGCAGGATTTCTAATGCAAATGTGAAAATACAGGATTTCAAAGAATGAGACAAGCCCTATAAACATGGTTTCTAATGCATATAGACAATCATAATAATCCTATGTGCATGATTTCTACTTGATCCCCAATAAGTTATATATAAAAGTCCCTCCCAGTTTTACCAATAATCCCAATATCTGTTTTTACAAGAATTATAATTATACACCAGATATAAATGAATTACAGAATAAAATTACTATGCTATAGGGAGCCTGGATAGGCCCAACAGTAAACCTGGAAATCTAGGCCTTCAACCAAATCTGAAGAGTGTCAGTATCTCCTAGTATATCAAATGGTCTTCTGGTGCGTCAGAGTTCCCAAGGGCCTCAGGGACCCCGGGCAATGCTTACACCAGAAACCCTTTTAAAGAAACAGCTTTGTTAACAAGTGTGGAAAAAACCAGCTCCGGTGTGTCATAGTTCAGAGGAGTCTCATGGACTCCTAGGAAGTGCTCACACTGGAGGGGCAGGACACTAGAAGTCTAAGAATAGGAGTTGAAAATAGTACATAAAAATAAGAGATAGTTTTAAGAAAGCATCTTGGTTTTTTAGAAATAAATAGGAAAATTTCAGCACTTTGAGTTCAAACAAAGACTCCAGCAGTCAAACAAATAGACAGAACATGATCACAGTTATTTCACATTGCCTAGGATTGACTTAGTTTATCACTAGGTGAGCATATAGCATGCTAGGGTCAGAATAAAGATCAGACAACTACACAGATAAAGGTAGCAGGGGTTGGGAGCATAGAAGTCAGGAACACATAAAACAGGACAAACATGAAGGCATGCTAGTCAAGAAACAAGTGGATAAGTATCCTGGATAAAATAAGAACATGCTAGAATGTATGAACAATATTGACATGCTGGACAAGACAATTTCATGAGAGTTGAGGCAAGCTAAATAACAGAGACATGAAGCAGGTAAAGGCAGGTTGACACACAAATTACATAACATACTGAATAGGACCTAATGACAGAGATAGACATGTTGGTTAGGATCAATAAACAGGAAAGACAGGAATTTAACTACACAAAAGTAGGTATACTAATTAAGATCAACAAACAGGAAAAACAGAAGTTTAATTACAAAGAAGTAGTTATTGCTAATTAAAATCAACAGGAAAAACGGAAGTAGTCATGTTAACTAAAATCAATACACAGGAAAGACATGACTTAACTACACAGAAGTAGAACAATAGACAGGAAAGCATATAGGTTTAAACTTCATAGCATAATGAATGACAATAGGAGGAGAGACATACCAGTTAAAATAGCAAACATAAAGGTAAAAGGATGCAGAATCCAATAGTCTAGCCTTGGCTTTCAGCCGGCTAGACAGTGTAGCAAACACAAGTAACAGAAAGGTTTGAATAAGAGCAAGAGTTTTTGTGTGTTTGTGTTTCTTTCTGAATGTGTTCGTGTCTCAAAGAAAAATCAGAGTGGGGTTTATATAGCACTTAGCAAAGTAAAATAATTAAGGCAAAGAATAAATCAGAGTTCATAAAACAAGGTAATCAATCAGTTAATTGAGGAATTAACTCAATCAATTCACACAAAAGAATCCGGAAAGGACCCCTTAAATTGGGGAGAATCCCTTAACGACTCAAATTGGGATTCAAATAAGGTAAGTGAATCAATTACTGACCATATAGGAGTCAATTAAATCCCTAAATCAGACTAATAGTCTAACTAGGGCAAGTAGTACTAATTAAAGTTACAAATAAGTAAAATCACATAGAAGCACTAATTTTAACAGGAAAATATAATTCGAACCCTAAATAAAATCAGTCAATATATATTGATTGACAGAGATAAAAAATAACGGGAAAATATTGAAGTGATTAATGCAATAAGCAGAAAAACTTAGGGTTAGGGCATAGACATGAGAAATGGTCGAGCAAGTAAAGAGAATCAATGTTAAATACTTAAAAACTTGATATTTTGCAAAAACTTTAAAAGGATGAAACCCTAGCTTTTAGAGAAGATAAATAAATCGGTCAATAGTAAGGAAACACAGGAAGTTTTAAAGAAAAATGGCAAAAGAACTTAAGAATATCTCAGATCTACAAGGATCTGAACAGATTCGAGTAGTATAAGATTAGGATTTTAAAAAAATGACAGAGATGAAAGGAACCTGATTTAAAATCATAGATTCGAGCCATAAACACGGAGAAAATAATACTAACAAACGGAGATGGCCATAGGTAGGCCTATGAAACGGTTTTGAACAAAATCTGGGTTGAATCTCTTCGAGATTATTCCATAAATCAACATAATCGAACAACCAGAAGAGGTGAGAGGCCGGCAGGGGCCGAAAATTACAGAAAAATAAATGGGGGTTTTCCTGTGATGGCGGTTAGGGTTAAGGTGACTGTTTGAGAGAGAAGAGGGGAGATAGGGATGCAGGGACGACGAAATAAGAGAAATGGGGGTGTTAGGGTTTGGGTTAGATTAAAAAAGGAAAGGGGTAATATGGATCGTTGATCTCAGAGATGAGATCAACGGTCACGATTAGAGAAGGCTCTGGGTCGGGTAAGGGTTATTTAGTTTGGGCTGGGGAAGATTGGGCTAGGATTTTAAGTAATTGAGCTGGTATAATCAGGTTAGGTCCGAAATTAAAATGAATTCAAAGGGGCTATTTGTTAAATACCCAATTAATTAATAAAATAATTTGTAAGATAATTAAAAATTATAAAAAATTATTTTCATGCATAAAAATAATTTTTAATATAATTACTTGATATTATAAAAATATAAAAAGCTTTTTTTCTGGCGAAATAAGGTAATAATGCATACATGGGCTATTATTGCAAAGTTATTGCAATTATAACCCAAAAATATAAATGTGGTTATTCATGCAATAATTAAAGCTTGGTATAAATATAAATGATAAAAATTAAGGAATAAAATCATTATGAAACCATTCGTGCGGAAATTAGTAATTATTTATATAAATAAAATACTAGGATAAATTAATAAAAATCCTTAGAAAAATGCAGAAATTATGAAAAATATTAATTAATGCTCATGCGTTGTTTTGAAGCTATATATGCATTTTAAAAATAATATAGGGAAAAATTGGGTATCAACATGGTTCCCACAAGTGCCTTCGTGGATTTCTCGTAGAACATAGTCACTATCTCCTGGTCCCAAGCATACCTCCAATGGACCATCGATCGTCCTCCTATACAATTTTCCATCTTCGTCTAATGTGAATCGAGCGGCTTTGGTCCGTAAGGCCCTCGATTCTTTTGGATCCGATGGGAGTTTCACATTCTTCAAATATTCGATATATTTGTTTCTCCAGTCCCAAGTCAGACTCGTAGAGTTTATTTCGGCATGTCCTTCCTCGATCACAGACCTCGAGAGTTGACGACAATCCTCGAGTTGATCTCATCTTCTTCGACTGATGACCCCAAATTGGCAAGTGCGTCAGCCTCGGTGTTTTGCTCTCGAGGGACGTGTTGTAGAGTCCATTCTTTAAAACAGTGCAAGGTTACCTGCAATTTGTCTAAGTACGTTTGCATCCTATCCTCTCGAACTTCGAAGGTTCCGTTTACCTGATTTACCACCAGTAGGGAGTCGCATTTAGCTTCAATTACTTCCGCCCCCAAGCTTTTAGCTAGCTCGAGACCTGCAATCTTGGCCTCATACTCGGCCTCGTTGTTAGTCAATTTGGCAGTTTTATTTGATTGTCTAATAACATTGCCCGTAGGCGGTTTCAAAACAATACTGAGCCCGGACCCTTTCACATTCGAGGCACCGTCCGTGAAGAGGATCCATACCCCCGATGAAGTATCCGATTTAAGTAGAAGTTCCTTTTCCACTTCGGGTACGAGAGTTGGCATAAAATCGGCCACGAAATCTGCTAAAATTTGAGACTTAATGGACGTTGGGGGTTGATATTTGATATCATACCCGCCAAGTTAGACGGCCTATTTGGCCAATGGACCCGATAATTCGAGCTTGTGCAAAACAATTCGGAGGGGATAAGTGGTGATCACACATATAGGATTACATTGAAAATATGGCTTTAATTTTCTAGATGCGCTTATTAATGCAAGTGCCCAATTTCTCTAAGTGTGGATACCTAGTTTCAGCATCTCCTAAGGTCTGACTCACGTAATAAATAGGAAACTACGTACCTTGTTCTTTTTTAACTAACACACCACTTACCGCTATCTCAGATACTGCCAAGTATAGGTACAGCCTCTCATCTGCCTTTGGAGTGTGGAGCAAACGTGGAACCGATAGGTACCATTTCAATTCCTCCAATGCTCGTTGACATTCCGGGGTCCATGTAAAATTATTTTTCTTTCTCAATAACGAAAAGAACATGTGGCTTCGGTCCGATGACCTCGAAATGAATCGGCCCAGAGCAGTTATCCGTCCGATTATCCTTTGAACGGCTATCACACTGTCCACAATGGTGATGTCCTCGATAGCCTTAATTTTATCGGGCTTGATCTCGATTCCCCGATTTGACACCATGAAGCTGAGGAATTTTCCCGAGCCGATCCCGGAAGTACACTTTTCGGGGTTAAGCTTCATGTTGTACTTCCTCAAGATTTCGAATGTCTCCTGCAAGTGAGTCAAATGGTCCTATGTGCGCAGGGACTTAACTAACATATCGTCAATGTAAACTTCCATTGATTTACCTATATGTTCTTCGAACATCTTGTTAACTAGGCGTTGATATGTAGCTCCCGCATTCTTTATCCCGAAGGGAATTACATTATAACAATAGGTCCCAGATTAGTGATAAAGAAAGTCTTTTCTTGATCCTCTGGGTTCATCTGGATCTTATTGTACCCAGAATACGCGTCGAGAAAGGTAAGAATCTCGTGGCCGGCATTCGATCGATGTTAGTCAAGGGAAAAGAGCCTTTCGGACATGCTTTATTCAAGTCTTTATAGTCTACACACATTCTAAGTTTGTTCCCCTTTTTGGAGACTCGACTACATTGGCTAACCATTCAGGATATTTTACCTCCCGAATAGACCCTATATTGAGAAGTTTGGTTACTTCGTCCTTGATGAAGGTGTGTTTTACCTCGGACTAGGGCCTTCTCTTTTGCTTTATCGGTCTGAACTTGGGATCCAGGCTCAGCCGATGAGTTGTTATCTCTGGTGGGATTCCTGTCATGTCTAAATGGGACCATGCAAATCAATCCATGTTATCAATAAGAAATTGAGTTTTTTCTTGAGTTTGGGGGTTAACCCCGTTCCCAGGTATACCTTTCGTTCGGGTAGATACTCGATCATTATCACTTGTTCCATCTCTTCGACCATTGACTTGGTTGCATCTGATTCTTTGGGAACCATGAAAGTTCAAGGAGTAAGAAAATCCTCTTCTTCTTCCTCGATTACATTTTTATCCGATTCGGTCGAGGCTAGGGGCAGTGATTGCTATTTGGTCGTATGCTTATCTTTGGTGCTTGATTTTTCCGAGGTTGAAGGTGTTGATATCAGCGTCACCTCGTTGATTGCAAACATTTCCTTTGCAACATGGCATTCCCCGTAAAATGTTTTCACACCATCCGTCGTCGTGAACATCATCATTTGGTGAAGGGTCGACGGTACTGCCTTTATGTTGTGGATCCAGGGCCTTCTGAGCTGTGCATCGTACCTCATGTCACCTTCGATGACATGGAATTTTATGTCTTGGATAGTCTCGGCCACGTTTCCTAGTAGAACTATCTCCCCTTTCGTTGTTTCACTAGCCATGTTGAAGTCGTTTAGGACTCGAGATGCAGGTACAATTTGGTCTAGCAGGTCGAGCTGCTCCACGACCCTCGATCTGATTATGTTTGCTGAGCTACCTGGATCCACTAGAACACGCTTAACTTGAATTTTATTTAACAGAATAGAAATTACAAGGGCGTCGTTGTGCGGCTGAGAGATGCATTATGCTTCTTCGTCATTGAACGATAGAGTGCCTTCGGGAACATAGTCTCGAGTCCCTTTTTCTCTGGTGATTGACACCTTGGTGCGTTTGAATGTAGGCCCTTATGGGATGTCGACCCCGCCGATGATCATGTGAATAACATGCTGAGGTTCTTCTTGCTCATTCTTTCTGTTGGCGTCTCTTTCCCTGAAGTGATTTTTGGCTCGATCACTGAGGAACTCCCAAAGGTGGCCCTCGTTGAATAATCGAGCTACCTCCTCTCTCAATTGTCTGCAGTCTTCGGTCCTATGGCCATGCATGCCATGATACTTACACATTAAGTTTGGATTTATTTTAGAGGGGTCGGTATGTATAGGCCTGGGCCACCTGGTGTCTTGATCTTTCCGATAGAGGATGCAATCCCCGATGCATCGACACTGAAATTGTACTCCGATAATCGAGGCGCTTCTGTGGGATCTGCATATTTGTCGAAGCCAACTTTACTCTTTAGTCCCCGAGAATTCTGCCCTCGGTCACCCCTTCAATCGTTCGGGGTGGAGTTGCGTCCCGGGCCGTTATTCCTTCGATCTAAAACATACGACTGATACCGATCTTTATTTGGCCTTGATTCTCTATTAATATCTCTCTGGTTTTTACCTGTCGACCGGTTTGGATGTACTGAACCTGAAGGGGCTCCCAATTGGTCGTCATCGACCCTAATCTTCGACTGATATAGGATGTGAACATCTGCCCAAGTTACAGTCGGGTACTCGATCAAGTTCTGTTTCAACTGGCGTGATGCGATCGAACTTCGCTCGTTTAATCCTTGGGTGAAATCTTGAACAGCCCAATCATCACTGACCGGTGGTAATTCCATGCGCTCCATTTGGAATCGAGACACGAACTCCCTTAGCATCTCGTTATCCCTCTGCTTTACTTTGAAGAGATCCGATTTTCTTGTCGCAACCTTTATTGCCCCAGCATGTGCCTTTACAAACGAATCCGCCGATATGGCGAACGAATCGATAGAGTTCGGCGGCAAGTTGTGGTACCAAATCATAGCACCCTTCGACAGGGTCTCCCCAAATTTCTTTAGCAGTACAGACTCGATTTCGTCATCCTCCAAATCATTACCTTTTATGGCGCACGTATAAGAAGTAACGTGCTCATTGGGGTCTGAGGTCCCGTTGTCACCGTGTATAGATGTGTTTTGCGAGTTTGACATGATTCAACCTGGAAAAAAATTTTTGACAAGAAACAAGCGTAAATAGTGTGTTATACCATAATTAGCACTGAACAATCACAATTATCCTTAGCCCCATGGTGGGCGCCAAATTGTTTACCTCGAAATACGAGTAACAATTAAACTTGTAATGTGGTTATAAGGATACGTGATCTAATTCAACGCCAATTGATAAATGAGTAAATAAATAAACGAGCTAAGCGATTAGAACAAAATCAAATCAATGTCGTTTGCAAGTTCGACCTCGATTTGGATTAGACACGAGATAGCGTTAAGAACAATAAGAACAATAAGAACAGTAGGAAATTGTAAGTAAATAAAGAAGTAGCGTATAGTTATTTCTCAGTAAGTGAATGTAATATCTCCCCCTTACAAATGAACGGGGTTCCTCATTATATATTAGATGAATCCTAAATAAGGTATAACTCTAATTTCGGAAACAAAATACATGATTGATATCAATAATCGTTAAGGATTCTGTCAATCCCGAGATTCCCGCTGAGATTTGTGGCCGATTGCGGATAAATCGTTATTTCGTTACTCGATGTTGATCTTGTTCGATCTCGATCCTCCAGTTTCCGTGTTCTTCGAGCTCGAGCTTTCTTCGATATAGACTTAATCTTGAGGCATACCCTCGAGTCCATAAAATCGACATTGGTCGATTTAAACGTATATATGAAGTTTATGGGTTCTGAATTTTTCTTTAAGTTACTGAATTGTAAATTAATAATTTATACATATTCAATAAATTTCTTAAAATAAATATATGGTAGCTTCTACTCTCCCTCCGCCCCTAATCTTAGTGGCAACTAAAATAGATTCGGTGATAGAGCAAGGTACTCCGTAGTTAGATAAACAGTAATTTGTAAGAGCTAAAATATCATCAAAGTGAATCCCTTAAATACAACAAGTTCGTATTTGTAAAGAATTTCTTTTGTATTGGTACACATTGGGAAAATTAATTTATTTTTCAATTAATTTATATATCTGACAAATCAAACCGAATCAGGACAATAGATCGACACTAGTCTATAAAATTTGGGTATGCCTCTGATTACATAGACTAAAGACTAACTGGATTGATTCATGTAGCTGATCCAATTACCACTTAGTTTGAGATTAATGTACGTGTACTAGTTGATATATACTGTATTATCCATTTATCCCAATTACCAAAGCTGGATTTGTTTGATCAAAAAATATGAACAATTGGTTAAGCTCATTAATTTTATACATGAGAGGTTAAGCATAGTTAAAGATAATAACTTCATATCTATAATCAGTTTATATTGGTGATCTTGAACAGTGTCGAAACAGATTTAATGCAACGTATATTTAATGTTTCAAGGTCAATAATGAAATGAGAATATCAAGCACTAAATAACAATAAATGACACTAAATGTAAATAAGAAGAATGATTTACCCAATATTGAATGAGGTGAATGATTCTTCTTTCTGACGGTGATACAAATAACTATGAGAATATTTGAGACTTTCTCGGATATGATGGGAAAAATATCGAATATAATCAACAAAAAGAATCTCTTTAGAAAGGTGATGTTTGTATTTATCTAGAGAGCCTGCTTTTCACCTGGTCTCTCCCTCTAAAAGTACAAGCAGAGAGAATATTCAATGGAATATTTCCTCGAAAATCTCGTTACTAAAACTAACTGTTACTGCTCCTTACCTCGACCATGATGGACTATTCGGTGATGAGCTCCATTAGTTAGTAATCGGCCGCGGTCAAATTACTTTCAGTATTACCACTCAGTGTGGAATATCCTTAGTCAGATTTTGACTCATACATGATTACTTAAGCAGCTAACGTAACTGCCATCAATTAAGCATAAAAATCAACGAAAGATTTCGTTGTGAACTCCGTTCACTAAGTCCGTCGCCCCCAAAGAGTTGAATATTATTCATAATCATTACTCCAACTATATATCTTTACAGTTGGATGAAGATCATGTCACCAAATTAAGAAACAAATGAAAAATGGCAGCATGTATTCTCAGCCCACTGTTCAGGTTCAGCCCTCGACACAATGGCAGCGATCTCTACGATTCATTTGAGCTTCAAGCTGTTGCCAAACAGCTAAATCATGCCCTCGTCAAAGCATCCACTGGCTCATTTTCTCCCAAAAGTTCTGGTGTTTTAAAGTCTCCTTTTTACAGCAAGTGTTTGGGAGGTGTATATAAGCAAAATGCTAAAGCTTCCAGGAGAATTTCCTGCTCACAAATTAGGGATAAAGCAGTTGAGAACAGAGCAGATTGTGGAAGCACAATGAATATATTTCTACGATTTTGTAGCGTCGCAAAACTGGGATTCCTGAGAAGTAAACGAAATCCCTGCAGATCAAACTCCTACGTCTACTAATTTAACTGCAGCTAAATGCAGATTCAGAATTTGAAGTATCGATGCAGAATACCATTACGACAACTTTTATTTTGTATGCACGACTATAAAATGTAGTTCAAGTCTAGCTAGGTTGTGGCCCTGTGGGTGCAACTGCACCTAATACATCCATTGTTATGGTTTAATGTATGAATATGTGCTTTAATAAAATTCACTCTATGTACTATAGGGCGTATCTATGTGTTTGGAGCATGGGGCATGTGAACCCATGTTTATGGTACATGCTCCTCTTTCGATTCCATGAATAATAATATTATATTACTTAAAAATTCCTTAAATGTATATGTGTACAGGAGTTTTACTTTACGAGTGAAGTTAGAGAGGTTCAAATCTAAGTGTATGCACATGTCTAGTGACCCTCTTGTGTTTTAATTAAGCATATTTTTTTGGTTTATTCATTCAAAATCCCCCAAATCTAACACATTGAAATCCTTGATCTCCTTTTGTCATCACAAAATTTTATATAATTAAAAATAATAGTCGTGAATGTTGTAGCATGGTTCAAAGATTCCATCATTTTTTAATATGGAGTATAGATATATATGTTAAAAATCACTAAACTTGCAAGAATTTTTTAATTGTAACATATAATTTCTAAATAATAATGGTTTTTCTATTATATAGAAAAGGAAAGATGGTCGACCAAGGGCATATATGTCATTTCAAAAAGACTCTTACATTGTTTGTAATTCTTAAATGCAAAGTGTCATTGATACACGTGGACCCAACATTCTCAAAACAACAACACTCCTTTAATTTTTTTGTTGATTAAACTACTTTTGCAGGGAGTACTGCATGCAAATACTCATTCGGGACGTTCTTTTTCACATTTGGTAAAATTATTAATTTTGGTTTAGACAATTAGAAATTTCGACAGAGAAAGTAAACTTAATTTTTAAATAATAGAGCAACAAAAAGAAATATCGGTAAATATTTACAAGATTTTCATATTTACCCATACTGTTTTAAAGCAATTTAAAAATTAAAATTAAAAGGTTTTCATCTATCCACACTATTTGAAGGCGATTTCAAACTAGAAAATTTCATATTCAAAAATAATTTTAAAAAGTATAGTTTATTAAATCTCAAAAGTTAATTTAAGTGATGAGATTTGTTCATATTGTATTAGGGGGTTATCTCTTATATGCTTAATTGATGTGAAAATTTAATCTATTTGGTTTGAACTCATTCTTACCTGATAAGTTTTCACGAATCAATGAAGTTATAATTTTAGTATTATTTCATTATGAAAATTAACATATGATAAATCTATAGAAATACTCATTTGGAACGTTCATTTTCTCATTTTGTAAAATTATTGATTTTGGTTTAGTCAACTAGAAATTTCGACAGAGAAAGTAAACTTAATTTTTAAATAATAGAGCAACAAAAAGAAATATCGGTAAATATTTACAAGATTTTCATATTTACCCATACTGTTTTAAAGCAATTTAAAAATTAAAATTAAAAGGTTTTCATCTATCCACACTATTTGAAGGCGATTTCAAACTAGAAAATTTCATATTCAAAAATAATTTTAAAAAGTATAGTTTATTAAATCTCAAAAGTTAATTTAAGTGATGAGATTTGTTCATATTGTATTAGGGGGTTATCTCTTATATGCTTAATTGATGTGAAAATTTAATCTATTTGGTTTGAACTCATTCTTACCTGATAAGTTTTCACGAATCAATGAAGTTATAATTTTAGTATTATTTCATTATGAAAATTAACATATGATAAATCTATAGAAATACTCATTTGGAACGTTCATTTTCTCATTTTGTAAAATTATTGATTTTGGTTTAGTCAACTAGAAATTTCCACAAAGAAAGTAAACTTAATTTTTAAATAATAGAGCAACAAAAAGAAATATCGATAAATATTTACAAGATTTTCGTATTTACCTATACTGTTTTAAGGAAATTTTAAAATTAAAAGGATTTCATCTATCCACACTATTTGAAGGCGATTTCAAGCTAGAAAATTGTATACTCAAAAGTAATTTAAGAAGTATAGTTTATTACCTCATAAGTTATTATGAGTGATTAGATTTGTTCATATTGTATTAGGGGACTATCTCTTATATGCTTAATTGATGAGAAAATTTAATCTACATGGTTGAACTAATTCTTCCCTGATAAGTTTTCAACTATCAATGAATTATCCTAAACATTATTTGTTACAATTTTTTATATTGTTTCATTATGAAAATTAACATATGAAAATTCTATAGAAAAAATAAAAACATTTCTCTTATCTCCTTAATTAAGAAAAAATTAAAAGCCCTATAATAATTTATACCGACTTCTATCAAATGTTCAATATTTTATCACCAGTTAACATCATTTTAAACGAGTTGTAATAAAATATAATTTGAACTACAATATTGATTTACTACAATTTATATCATTAATATTTGTTTAGTGCATTTGTCTCTCTTTGTTTGAAGTAGTAAATTTTCTCTTTAGGGATGTAAGCCCCTTGGAAGTTTTATTTATTTACAGCACTAAAAGTTTCTCCTGATTTTGTTGTATACAAGACATGAAGTAAAATCATGATAAAAAAAATTTCATCTTTTATCGTATTGTAAATAATGATGTTGTTCGTGTTAACTTTCATAAAGTAGTTAATTATTTCCACTGTTGAAACTATCGCGAACTCAATTTGGATGTATTCAAGAATAGTTACAGATAGATCGGTAAGTTTCTTATTCTAGAAAATTTGTTAATATAGATGACACTTGTAGCTTTAACGTATTCTTTTGTAAAGTATTCAAATACCTGGGAAAATAATACCATTGAAATTAATTTTTTAAGTTGATGTTTATGTTTGATATGGATGTTAAAACAAGTATTATAGCACGTAGATTTTTTATGTTAATTGGAGCAACTTAAACAAATTATAATTTATAGTTTAATTTTAAGTAAATTATTAAAATAAATAAATTATAAACTGTGATCACCAATATCATCCTCTATCCATGATTAAATGGATATAACAAGGATCGATTTATTTATCAAGATTAATTGACTAAGACTACAATGTTGGGCCCGTATTCGGGCCTTTCTTCATCTAGTCATAGTAAGAACTCTATGGGTCGAAATATGACCACATGAGAATGGCATCAAAAGAGGAATGGCGAGAAGGCAATTAAGTCGTGTTCGTATCCACAAGGCATCATAAGATGAGCATCTCGGCCATGACCGAGGTCGAACCATCAGAAAGCCTCTACGGCGAAGCACATGCCATGGCGTTTAGGAAGGTCGACCTAAGGCGCAAACAGAAAACTAAAGCACCCTGGCTAATGATCATTGGATAAGGGAAGACACCTAGTATATATACATGATAAGAGAATAAGAGAAGGTGACTTTTCTTTTCCTTTCTTTTTGGTTGGATCCTCTCTGAAGAGAGGTGTGTCTGGTGTATCTGATACTTAAGAGAAGGCTCAAAACCTCGTTACATCTCTTTGTAATCATCATCATGGAATCAGTAAAGAAAAATTTTGTAGCCATTAATGGTGCATCTTCTTGTTCATCTTTATCATACATTATGGAATAATGGCAGTGAGAATGTAAGCCCATTATTTATATTTGACAACTTTTATAATCTTAATAAGTCCTCTTCCCTGACCATATCCGATTTTTCTTACTCAATACTCTCCGATCTAGAGATAATTATCCTTGCTAGGATTCACCCTTTATTTCCTTGTTAATTCGTTTTAAGAAAAGGTTTAACACTTTTCTGATAAAATAATTTGGCGCCGTCTGTGGGGACTTTCTATCCAAAACCTTAGTTCCCTCTAGATCAAAATGTTGCCTCAGATCTACCCGTCGTACGGTGAATCTCCACCCACTCATCACGAACGTCGACTTACGAAATCGGTCAACGAATCCCCGAAACCACCAAACCAACCAAAGAAAAATCCATACGCGGAACCGGAGTTATGCCTGGCTTATACACGACAGCTACATTGCGCCACAACAACAACTCTGATGCATTGCGAGCGTGTAATGACTCGACCAGTCGTATTGCATTATCGGACCTCGTTTCCCTAAATAAAACTTCCCATAGCGGCTTGTTGTGATTTATGACTTGCAGGGGGGGTGGTCCGGGTTTCGGAAGTGTTTAGAGCGATATTGGAACACTAGGTTCCTTCAGATTGGTCTTTAAGGCCAAGTTTGACTTCGGTCAATATTTTTAGTAAACGACATCGGAATCGAGTTTCAACGGTTCCGGTAGCTTTATATGATGATTTCAGAATTGGGCGTATGTTCGGAATGGGTTTCGGATGACTCGGGAGCGTTTCGGCGCCCAATATTGAAATAACAATTCCTTAAGTTTATATTGTGGTTTTGGACGTGTTTTTATGTTATCGAGGTCCGAAAGGAATTCTGAGATCGGGAATAGTTTCGTTATGTCATTTATGACTTGCCTGCAAAATTTGGTGTCATTCCGAGTAGTATAGGTCGGTTCGGCGCATTGTTAGCGAATTCAAGAAAACTTAAAGTTCCTAAGTTTGGTTCTAGGGGTCTTGAGGTGTGATTTTGAGTTTTAGCGTTGTTGCGGGTTTTCCGAAGGCTCGGCCCTTGTCCCATTTTCCGCAGGTGCGAGCTATTGCTCGCAGGTGCAGTCATCGAGTCGCAGGTGCGGAAACCCCTGTAGGCAGTAAGGTCTTTAAGTGCGGGATTATCCCATTTTCACTCCATTTTCTTCCACCATAGACAATTTTGAGAGCTTCGAAAGGAGCCCCATGACCCAACCACTGAAAGGTAAGTAAATTCTACCCTAAAGTTAGTNATATATTAATGATCCTTAGGTTATGGGTGAGTGTTTCCTTCGAGAATTTTTGAAATCCGAGCATGCGGGCCCGGGGTTGGATTTTGGGATTTCTTCAAGAATGATGAATTTAACTAAATAATAGGAGAATTCCATGCTTTGAGTATAATTTGATATATTTACGTAACGTTTGGTTAGCTTCGAGTCCTTTGGGTGACGAGTTCGGAGTTTCGGGCGCATTCTTAACCCGGGGAGTAGGTGCGACGCAAGATGAGTCTCCTTTCTAACCTCGTAAGAGGGAATTGTCCCCGTAAGTATTTTAAATGCTATGTGTGATATTTGTGGGGGCTACGAACTTATGATGCGAGACTAAATTGCATAGTTTAACATGTGATATACCTTACATTTTATGCGCAT
>ML344894.1:0-18900 GCA_005239505.1 Nicotiana paniculata | reverse complement strand
GGGACGGGTAGGATACATTTGGATATAAGAGTGACTACACATCCCTAAGCACTTTAATACATAGACTTTAACGTTCAACCTCAAACTCATTTTAAGTCGAACTCCACCTTCACAACAATGTTATTACCCCATACTTCTTTAAGCACAATTACACTAAGAGTCACCACATATATTTTTCTTTCACAACAATACAATTGTTTATACTTTATTTATTTATTTTTCTTTTCTTTTCTTTTCTTCTTTTTTGTTTTTCAAGTGACTCTTACTTTTCAACACAGTGCACCTTTCTCCTTATTTCACTTACTCCCCTCAAAAATCAATCTACCACCCCACACTTTAACTTTTCCATCATTCATCACATTTTCAGTGCTTACGAGAGGTGACAAGGTTCAAATATATGATCGATTCAAACAAAAGGAATATGGCTTGTAATGTGGTTTCCAAAGAAACAGGATTATAGGCTCAACGGGGTTAACTACAATACATAAAAATTAGGTGGGTAAAATATAGATAACTGGCTCGACAAAGAAATGCCTATATCACTTCCAAAACTGAACAAAACTTCTATTTCGCTTTGCACACACACGGGGAAAGCTATAGACATCAAATGCAATGCACAGAATAATATAAAAACCTCACACACACTTGGCACATAACTCACTCAGGATTGGATCTATCACGACACTCCAGTCAAAGCAGTTAAGCAAATCTTAAGAATTCCTGATTTAAGGTATTTATCATGAAGTCAAAAATTGAGCCTAAGCGTCACAACCAAAGTATTGACTATTCCCAAGGCATTAGCACGTTTCGAGATATTGCTATTATTAAGCTCTTAACCATATGATTTCTACTCCTAAAAATTAAAAACTACCTACACCCGGTTCAATTAAAAACCCTTGGAAAAGAACCGTGGTCCAAAGAAAAACCAAGGGGGAGTTACTACACTACTTAAAACAAAAAATCTTTTTGGTATTTTCTCTAGACTTACTTCCTTCGAGAAAACTGTCAAGGAGATCCATCGTAAGGAAGAGTCCACATATTTATAATAAATATGCTTCTAATAATTAAATTTTTTTTTGTTCTACTTTAAAAAATAAACACTTACCAACAAGCAAACTAAAACTACTAACAAAAATATACACTAATCACAACAAATCACAACAAATATGTACCACACCCCACACTTAAATCAAGCAGTGTCCTCAATGCATAGCATATAGACAACACAAGAAATAAAAGTAATGTGTAAGAAACTCCCTGGTCCAATAGTGTTGACATCCTTTCCATTGATCTCGCTTTCATGCTCCTTTGAGCACATGCTTGAATCACTTTATGCCTCCACTTTGAACTTATGAATTGAACCCCAATTTTTGATTCTGCTCTATGATCATGCTCATGGGGTGATGGAACAAATCTGCCTGGCCCAATAAAATCATGTACTAATCGGCGTTTCTTGGCTTTTCGATGAAATGTGACTCCCTACTTTCTGGCAGGAAGAATTCAGGAATGTAGGCATCTTGTTCTTTATCCCTCAGCTCATCAAGTGGTTCGGATAACTCTATTTGCATATCCTCATCCCAACACAATGTGAACAAATGGTTGGAGTGAGTACCAACATCCTCAACAATAATGACACTAGATTTAACAAAATATGTATCATCAATGTCCTTGGTTAAATCTAGTATCTTTTCTACCACATCAGCATCCTCCGATTTTAGTTCTGACCTGGGTGGTTCTTCAGTAGATGGCTCGGCCGGTGGGTTCTCTCTTTCCTCAACATATAGTGAATCAAACTCGAGAGCCTGTTTCCATACCTCTTTTTCCTCAAGTGCTAACACCCAATCTGCTAGTTCTTCACCGTTCATATCATCCAGCTTCATGAAACATTCATCTAAAGGGTCCCCAACAGTCAGGAAAGCATTATATTTTTCTGGGATCACATTCACATCATCAATAAGAGAGCAGTTGGCGAACGCACTAGGTCGCCTCATAGACTTCTGCACGTTGAAAGTGATTTCTTCATCGTTGAGCCTCATCTTAAGTTCACCAGTCTCAGAATCAATAAGAGCTCCTGTGTCCAAAAATGGCCTTCCCAAGATTATGGGAATTTTCTCATCTAACTTGCAGTCTAATATCACAAAATCAGCAGGAAATACAAACTTCCCCACTTGCACCAAGAAATCATCAAGAATACCTGACGGTCTCTTCACCATCCTATCAGCAAGTTGCAGCAGCATGGAGGTGGGTCTGGCTCTACCTATCCCCAATCTTTTATATATGGCCAGCGGCATCAGATTAATTCTAGCCCCCAAGTCACATAGAGCTTTGGTGAAAGTTAAGTTTCCAATAGTACACGGAATTGTAAAACTCCCTGGGTCAGACATCTTTTCAGCAATATGATGTGTCACCACCGCACTACAAGTCTGAGTAAGGGTGACAGTAGCTAGATCTTGNTCATCTCCACTTCTTTTTCAGTCTCACTCTGTGCTCTGGGTTCTTCCTCACTAGGTTGCACTGTTGCCTTGGTCAAGTTCGTTGGATCATCAAGTTCAGTCGGTATAGGTACCAATGTCTCGGTCTGTCTATTTTTATGAGCTCTTTCCAGTTCCAAATTTAATTCTCTACCACTGTGAAGAGTCACTGCCATCAGCTGCCTTGGGCCCTGGTCCACAGGATTCACCTGAGTATCTGCAGGTAAAGTTCCAGGAGGACGATTGTTTACTGCCATAGATATCTGGACCAATTGTATTTCAATATTTTTAATAGCTGCATCATGTACATCTACTCTTTCACTGATTTTGGCATTTGACCCAATTACCTGCTGCATCATAGCTTCTAACCTGGCAAACCCATCTTCTTGCCTTCCCCCTTGTTGTTGCTGAGGAGGGTAGTATGATTGTTGTTGATTATGATGGGTATAACCTTGTGGCCTCTAATACGGTACTGCATTACCTTGTGGTCCCCTGACACCCATATTTCCACTATTCTGCTGTTGGTGAGGTGGCCTATATGGTTGAACTTGCTGACCCCAGTTCTGCCCCCCTTGTCTCTGGCTTCCATAATTCGACACATAATTCATATTTTCTGGATAAGGAGGGTGATGACATTCTGTATTCCAGTGATTACCAAGTGGTTGACTAATGCAAGAAGTGCATAAGCCCCCATTGGTTGTGTCAACGATGTGTACTTGCTGTTTTTGTCCCGATTCTTCCACCTTCTTAGTAAGTATACTCATTTGTGTTATCAAGGTGGCCACATTCTCTGCAATGGTATTAGATGGATCGAATGGCACTGAATGAACTACAGGATTAATAGGCGCATTCCTTGTTGTCCATCTTGAATTATGTGCCATTTTATCAAGTAAGATTTGACTCTCTCTCGAAGTTTTGCTCAGGAATGCTCCACCAGCCGAAGCATCAACATTTTCTTTCACAGTATCAGCTAAACCCATGTAAAAACTTTGCCCCAACATTTTCTCTAGAATACTATGATGTGGACAGATAACCAGCATCGCCTTAAATCGTTCCCATGTCTCTTGCAGTGTTTCAACTGGTTTATGTCTGAAGCTCAAGATTTCATCAATTTGTTGAGCAGTTTTGTTGGGTGGATGAAACTTGTTCACGAATTGTTTTACTAACTCCTCCCATTTGGTAATGGAATTGATGGGGAGTGAGTTAAGCCAAGTTTGGATAGCACCAGTCACTGAGAATGGAAACAACAAAAGTTTTATTGCCTCCTAAGTAACGTTAGGCTGCCTCTGTGTTTTGCAGATTGATAGGAAGTTTTTCAAGTGCTGATGGGGGTGATAATGTATGACCCTGAGAATAGCCCTTTGTTCTACAATAGGTGCAACATATTATTTGTTATCTGAAAGGACTCGGCCTGTATCTGAGGAACCAGTATTGCCGTGGCCAAATTCTCAGTTGTGGGTTGTGCCCAGTCATATAAAGGAGTCTCTGCCCCTATTTGAGCGACTGGGTCTACCACATCATCCCTATAATTATTCCGGTTATGTGCATCTTCCATATTGGTTTCAATTTGTGGTTGGTGTTCGCTTTTCTGGTTGGTCCGGTTTATGGCCCTGAAAACATTCTCGGGGTCTGATAAGGCTTAAATTACTTCACCAGTCCTCGATGAAGTTCTAGGCATGCACCTGCAACACGTTAGCANGGGCGTTGCAAATATAATCCGGGGTATTACGCCCAGAGTCGATCCCACAGGGAATTTACATATCAATCAAGCCGTCAGAATATAAAACTTTTACTTAATCAGTTTTCTCTAGACTTTTGAATATCAACTAGTGATGTATTATTATTTCTACTAGCAATAATGATAAACTATAAATGACTAAAGATATGATTTAAATAATTATAATAAAGGTCTAAGGTTATGGTATCCNACTCTCTCTCAAGTAGATACATAATAAATAGGCACAGCTAATTGATGGCCATTCAATTAACTACAATAAGAACGGAGTTGAACAAATATAGATTAAACAACCAATCAAAACTATATTAATACCACCATAAGTTTGTCCCCCAACGGGTTCCACCAAAACCCTAGATTAGGAAAATTAGCTACTCATATTCATAAATATCAAATCTAAAATAACTTTCATATTTGAATTACAAGTAATGAACTAAGGAGATAAAAATCAATGTTTTTGCTTTGCTGAGTAGTAATCCACAGGTTTTCCTTCACTTTGATGATTTCCTCTCTTCGAATCCTTCGTATGTCTTTCGATCCTAGTTAAGTTGTGTTTTAGGGGTCTATTTATATGTTTAGTACAAACCCTAAACGTGTAGGAGACTTCTATTCCAACCGGGAAACATTTAAACTCGTCAAAACTCGGAATTGACCGAAACAGGGGCCTGGCATTTGGGCCCTGGCGCCTGGCTAACGCCAGGATAAGGTTGGAGTTTGGACTCTAACGCCTTGCTAACGACAGGCAGGGTCAGGCATTTGGGCTCTGGCGCCCGGCTATAGCCCGGTGCACTCCTCCTCGCCTCTTGAGCGTATTTTCGATGTATTTGCATCCATTTAGCTCGGTTTCCATCTCCAATTCACCTACACATGAAATAGACTCTATTATGCACATAAAAAGTGTATTTTTATCATTTAAATGTAGGGCATATAACATGTTAAACCATGAATTCTAGCCTCGCATCAATTTCTGAGGGGGAAACGGCCCAAACCCAACAAGAGGCACAATCCAAGCCTTTCCATATCGTCGATGAATCTATTTCCTTGTCTGGGGCGTCTCGGGGCTCAGAAGGAGGTAGCGAGACTTCGACACCACCTGCCCCAACTACTACAACTCCAGCCTACACAGCGATTCCAGTTAATGTTGAGAGTGACGAGGATGTCCCGGATGACGGGAGAGGTGGTGACACCCGGGTTAGGGGTTTGGCGAGATCAAGGAACCCGGTGGCATGGCAAGATAGATTCGTCAGTGAGAAAGCCTGCCACAAGTTCCAGGAATGGTGGCCTCAAAGGTCACTCACACTTGAGAGGCCATTCATAGAGCGAGATCTTCTACCCTACAATCCCAATGTCAAGAGGCAATTCGATGAAAGGATGGGGTGGAAGATCTTCACCAGCAAGCTACCGGAGTCCAACGAGTAATTGGTCAAGGAATTTTATGCTAATGTCGACCACATCAAAAAGGGAACATATCTGACCAAAGTACGGAACCGGAAGATTAAATTTGATGGCAAGACGTTGAATGAGTATGCTTGGTTCGATGATGTGGATGAATCCATCTATGTGGAGAAGGTGGCATTGGATGAGTTAGCCCGTCCATGGCTTGAATCAATGATAGCCATTCCTGGGACTACTACAGCTTGGCTTACACCTGGAGTTCTAATTTTAAGGAACACCCTGAACTTTGAAGCAAAAGGGTGGTCCACCTTCGTGTGTAGCCGGATAGACCCCTCTCAGCATGACAGTGATATCCCGGTCTCCAGGGCGATCATTTTGGCTTCTATCATGGCGGGGTTCCTGATAAATGTGGGGAACATTATGTCCAGGGTCATTACCAGAGCTATCGGGAAGGATGAGATATCATACCCTTACCCACACTTCCTCACCATGTACTTAGAAGACTAGGATGTAGATGGGAGAGATTTTGATACAAAAGTGAAGACAAAGAGGCCCTTCTCCTAGTACAGACTTCAGGGTCAAGATAACCACAAGTCCAAAGGCAAAGCCACTACCTCCATTGGCCAGTATGAAGAGCCAATGGTAGTGGTCACTGGGTCCGAGCCTTCCACATCCGAGGGTTCATCTGCTGCCATGCCACATCCACCCTACGGGCCATCTACTTCTATCCCACCATCAGTGCCTTCTTCATCAGCTTACCCTCAGACTATACTGAGCGTAAATCAAACTTTGGTCGGCATCAACAACTGGATGCAGGTAGCTACATCAAAGATATTTGCCTTGTTCAGTGTCGTAGCAGCTCAGGTAAGTCCAACACAGCTCCAGATTCCTTCATCAGTGGAGGAATCATTGAAGAGTATCCTTGACAACCAGAAGAAGATTCTGGAGTCTCTAGGTAAGCATGAAAAAGTAATCAAGGAGCTGGGCAAACAGGTGAGGAAAGTGAATAAGGGTCAAGAAGAGTTGAAGGAGGAGGTGGCAAAGCTCACTTCCGCCGGTGAAATTCCTCTAGATATATGGGAGGAATTGGCCCTGCAGCACAAACAGCTCAGCCAGCACAGATACCAGAGCAGGAGCCTGACAGATAGACGGTGAGGAGAGTGGTGATACCCCAGACCGAGGACTTGGAATTGAGCTAGAGGACCCCGAGGGGGGTGACGAGTCTGGACAGCCACAGGACCCCACCAGTGACCCCATGTAGATAGAGGCCTCATAGGAATTTTTCTTTACTCTCTATCCCTCCCCTATTCTATTTTTGCTTATAGCATTGAGGACAATGCTAATTTTTATTTGGGGGTGGCCTTATTTTGATGTGATATGATTAGTCTGTAATAACTTTGATATAGTTTCTCTTTATTTTCTACTTTTCGTACTTTCATTCTCATACTTTTAACTTTTGGTATGTACATAACTTTACTATTCCATGTATATATTCATCCCCATTTTATGTATATTCATTTCATTCCCCTTTTGTACATATTCAGTTTATTTTCCGTATTTTTACTTTATAACTTCTTTTTGAAAATTTCCTTAATAGCTTAGCTTCTTATTTCATTTAGTAGCTTCTTTTAGTATTTGTAGCTTCTTTTTAAAAAAAATCGTGATCAATAAGCCATTAGTTCTTTAATGCCACGGTTCTTTCCAAAGGTGGAATTTGTGTGAACCGGGTAGCTCTTCCCAACGATGGATGGCGTGACAACCTTCTTAAGTGACTGAGTCTGTTTTTCTTTTTGTTTTGATTTATAATAGTAATGAATAAGAGTGACTCAAGTAAGCTTCACTTGGCACTAGCACATTTACCTTCGATCTCATGGTTAGAGACAAGTTTGTTGATGAGATTAGCTCTATTTGTGACCTTTAGAATCTTGAGTTGACTAAAGCTATCATCAAGTGGTTATTGTTAGCCATCTGTGATCTTCAGTCCTAGATAAGGTTGTTGCGGACCCTCAGCTCTAGTCTCTTTAACAATCCAGTAGCTTGAGAGGTGAGGTTTTGAATTGCAATTCCAAGTCTCGTGCCAACAAGTCTAGAACTTGCCCCGAATGTTTTTCTAGGTGAAATTCTAAGTGTAGCTCGACTTGAGAAGTGATTATAGGCTCTCCTTGGTCCCATTTGAACTTTGAAAACTTCCATAGCCTACCATTATAATATCCTTAGTCAACCCCTTTGAGCCTAAGCCTTTTTCATTCAATAATCAAACTACAAGCCTTCATCCATTCTATAATGGCCCTCTCTTGGCACCCAATCTTTCCTTAGCATTCATGATGAACAATAGTCAAAAACATAAGTTTGGGGGAGAGACGAGGAATTTCAAAGTGATGAAGGAAGAACAAGAAGAAATTGATGAAAAGGAAATTCAAAAAAAAGGATGAAAAGCCAAAACGAAGCATGTCAAAAGAAAAGTAAAGGTTGAAAGGATTCAAGAAAATAATGTTGAAAGGTTTGGAATGATGAGAAAATGAGAAAAATATTCGTCATATAGAAGAAAATAGTGACAATGGGTCTCTCTAGTTCCCCCAAGGAAGAAAAAAATTACTCAAAGACTCAAGAAAACATGAGCCAAATTAAGAAAATGGAGTGCTTAAGGAAAGATGATACTATCATAGTTCATTATGTCCGACTTCGATCCAAAAAGCCTTCATCACATCCCGCTAAAGCCGTATAGGATTTCAAGTTGAGTGAGCTTACATTAGTGGTGATTTACATGAGGGTCAAGCCTATGGTACTTAGAGCCAGACTTGTGACATTCTGTTGAGAGTGATGAGCGCACTTCTTTACAATCCCGGTTTTGAATGTCACAATCTATAAGGTGAGATGAGCTCATGGGGAGTAGAGGAGAAGGAGTCTGGGATCCACAATGCCTATGTGAGAGAGCGAGTTTATTTGATGAATTTAGTCATCTCTTGAAGCTCTTGTGTCACATTAGACCTATGAAACTCAGAAAGACATAGCATAATGTTGTCAATAATGCATTTGTGTTGAGGGTAATTGTTAATCCCAATTGAAGCTTGATGAAGTTACCTTAGGACAGCTGAAATTTTACTTTTTTTTTCTTGTGGAGGTAGGAATTACCTTGTTTTCTTGAGGACAAGCAAAAGCTTAAGTTTGGGGTAGTTGATAACTAGGAATTTTAGCCTACTATTTTCTCTCTTTTGCTTAGATTTTGGGTCAAAAATACGTTAAGGTATTCCCGAAAACTAACTTAAGGTGCTTACTTGCAGGTCTTGGTCAAAATGAGGCAAAGAAGCCAAAATAAACTCATAAAGGAGTCACATTTGCACAAGCACAAAGAATAGAATTGGAGCACGGACAACGATGATATTACACAGTCGCGTAAGCACCTCCGCTGAGGCGACTATAAATATGCGGCCCGTGAGAGTGACGTTCAGATAGATTGATTTGGGCTCAAAGTATACCGCTGACCGCACTAAAAAGCGCGGCCGCAAAACCAATGGCGCGGTCACGAGTGGAATTCTACCGGGAGCGAGATAGGAGGATCAGGGAGTTTGCAAGTATGGCCCAGCTGAAGAACGCGGTTCGCGAACAAAATATGCGGCTGCGAACGAAGATCACGCGGACGCGGTGGACTTTACGCTGTCCATGAAACCTAGCCCAGTCCAAGTCCAAATTTTGAAGAAACGCGGTCCGCACTCGTTTATGTGCGGCCGCAAACGTCCAAACGCTGAGGCGCCCATTTTTACGCGGTCAGCGGAACCTCCGTAGGGGCATTTTTGTCCAGTAATTTAAGTTGTGTATAAATAGATCTTTTTCAAATTTTTAGGTTAAGTTTTGTATTAGGGAGCTCGTGAACAGCTGTATTTTACCACTTTGAGTAATTTTAGAGTAGATTTAGCTTACATCTTTAGATTTTCTTCTTGTAATTGACTTTTATGGCTTATATTACATCTTCATCTTTGATTTCTATCATTATCATGAGTAGCTAGACCCCCTAGCTAGGGTTGTGACCCAACCCTAGTGTGGGTATTTAATGGCTCTTCAAAATTAGGGCTTAATTATTTATGGGTTAGTGATATTTAGCTTGTTTCATGCTGTAACTTTTGACTTGGTGGTTGCAAACACTGATTCGTGCCTTTTTGACTAGGGCTTTTCTTGAAAAAAAAGGCCCAAGTCTAGGTAAAATAGGCTAACAAGGAATTAGGGTGAATTCAAGAAATTGATAGCCTCAATTAAAGGGTTAAACCTAGAGATAGTAATACCTGACTTGAGACAATTTCATTTGCATTATTTGATGACCTAATTAGGCTTGAGAAAGCCAATTCGGGAAAAGTCACTCAAATTACCGAGAGGTATAGAATGAGTAATTATGTGTGAAGGTTAATATCACAACCCCAAATATAACAAGCCAGTCCTAAATTCTAGACCCCATTAGATCTCCTAGGTGGAAGTCACTTCCCTAGTGCCTTTTATCACTTGAAAAACTCTCAAAAAATATTGTAGTTAGATTACTGTTCAGCAATCAATAGCATCAAAATTAGAATAGAAACAAAGCCCAACCATGGTTAGAAGTGCAATTAGAAACAAAATGCCAGCTAGATTAGATAGAAACCCAACTCCCAACTAATATTAACTCCATGTGGAAATCGATCACGTCCTTTCGGGTAAAACTGCATCGACCACTCCTCACTACTTTATAGTAGTGTAGGGTTGGAACCGATCAGAGCCCAAGTCCATTGATAGTTGGGAGCAACTTGAGAAGGAATTCCTAAATCATTTTTACAGTAGCCGAAGAACCGTAAGCATGATAGAGTTGACAGGCACCAAGAAAATGAAGGACGAGTCCGTGGTGGATTAAACCAATCGTTGGAGGTCATTAAGTTTGGACTGTAAGGATCGCCTTTCAGAAATATCTGATGTAGAGATGTGCATTTAGGGAATGCACTGGGGCCTTTTGTACATCCTACAAGGGATCAAACCATGAACTTTTGAAGAACTTGCAACAGGAGCTCACGACATGGAGTTAAGCAATTCAAGCCACGGAAAGGCATCTCCATTCACTGATCAGAAGGAGTTCAAGAAAAATGTTGCATCAAAGAATCAAAACCAAAGAATCTATGGAGGTGAAAGCAACTTCTGTGAAAGTCACGACTAAGCAAAAGGTCAAGGAGGATAAGACCCCGAGTCAATATCCCAAAGAGGAGAAGCGTCATCCAACCTTGAAGGAATTGGAGGCGAAGGTTTGTCTGTTTCCAGATTCAAACGTACCTAGGATCCTCGATGAATTACTTACCAAGAAAGTCATCGATCTCCCTAAATCAAAAAGGCATGAGGAAATTGGTAAATTTAGCGATCCGAAATACTGCAAGTTTCATCGTGTCATTAGCCACCCTACAGAGAAATGCTTCGTCCTAAAGGAGAAAATCATGGCAAAGGAAAAATCATCATAGACATGGATGAAACAGCAGAAGCAAATCATGCAAGTATCGCGCTCAAGGGAAAGAAGTGTTCAAGGTTGCAGAAAGCGTCAAGCACCACCTTCTTACAATTTGGAAGTTCGAGCCCATTGAAGTTGATCTTCTAGGGAAAACTCTTGAAGGTTCACTAGATTTGGACACTCTGTCCAAAGAAAAAGACGATGAGGGTTGGACTCTAGTCACTCATAAGAAACGAAGACATCAAGAAGTTTTGAGGCTACCACTTCCTAAGCCAAGAGCAAAAATAAGCAATGTGGATAAGCTACAACCACCAAGAATTATCATATCTGCTATTAGCAAGAAGATTAATGGTGCCTTATCGCCGAAGCTCCGAAATCCCATCACATTGCATGAATTCTTTCCTGGAAAATTCGTTCATGGAAGTCACGTTGGTGCAACTCATGTAGTTTCTAGTACTGATGAAACAAAGGAAAGAAATGATGAGCTCGCTCCAATGAAAACACAAGAACAACATGATAACGGAAAAGTTTCCACATGTTGTGCAACAAATTCCTTCACAGATGATGACTTGTTGCTGGGGTCTATACCGCATAACAGACCTTTGTTTGTTGTAGGGTCCATTCAGGAACAACATCTCAATCGCATACTTGTTGATGACGGTTCGGCTATCAAAATCATGCCAAAGATGGTGATAAAAATCTCGGGATCTCTATCGATGAGCTATCCAAAAGTAACCAATCGATGAGCTATCATCCAAGGTTTCAACCTAGGAGGACAACGAGCCATAGGCATAATAAGCATGGGATTATCCATTGGTAAGATTAAGTCAAACACCCTAATTCACGTCATAGATGCTAAAACATCACACAACCTATTGCTTGGACGTCCTTGGATTCATGAGAATGGAGTGATGTCGTATACTTTGCACCAATGTCTGAAGTACATAAGGGATGGAGAGATAGTCAAAATTAATGCAGACATCAATTGTTTCACTAAGACAGAGTCATACTTTGCAGATGCAAAATTCTACCTAGATTCTTGTGAACCGAGTGTGGAGAAACCATCATCAGTCGACAAAGCTCATGTCAAGTCAAAAGAAGAAAATGAGGCTCAATGGACTACCACCAAGCTGCCTAAGAAGAGAACTGAAGAAGTCTCCATTAAGCTGTCATCATCTGAAAGTGACAAAGATACAAAGACTGATAAGGAGCATCTAGTTTTTCGCTATGTTCCGCGGGACCGTCGAAAAAAAGGGCAACCTTTGCTACAGGAATGTACTCTAAAGAAGCAAATGAGTCACAAAGATATCCAACACTTGAAGGAGCATAT
Organism: Nicotiana paniculata; assembly: GCA_005239505.1. NCBI lineage: Eukaryota > Viridiplantae > Streptophyta > Magnoliopsida > Solanales > Solanaceae > Nicotiana > Nicotiana paniculata. The sequence continues at coordinate 6,517 of ML344894.1, read as the reverse complement.
GACTGTCCCAGTTGCACCAAATCCCATACGTGACTTGTGAGTCTACTAAAGGCAATCTCCAAGATGATAAAATTAAAGGGCACTATGATCTTAAGGCCTTCATACTACTTGAAAAGTCTGGTTATGACTTCTTCAATCCATCAAGACTAGGAGAACTCAAAGACGAAGTCACTGGTGAAATGATATATGGGCTCAATGAGTCCCAAATGAAATTGAGAAAGCAAGGGCACTGCGTTGCCACTCCAAAGTTTAGGTTGGGATTCAGTTTGGCAGAGCCTCTTAAAATTTCATCTAAGAGAAGCAAAGAGATAGCTTCATCACAACACACCTCGGTGGAGGAGATGGAAGAAGTTAAGGGCAAGAAAATAAAACAACGGGCTTCAGTGTTTGATCGCATTGGAGGCTTAACCCCTCAGGTCTCGGTATTTGAATAGCTAAGTCACAAAGGTGAACATGTATCTTCCAAACTTCTAAAGGAAGTTTCCATTACCTCAAATACCTCTGTCTTTTGTTGCCTGGGAACCACAAGAAAGTTACCATCTAGAAAGATACCGTCAAAACAAAAGGAGAAAGGCCATAAGGAGTGGGATCATTTTGAAGTTGTTACTAACAAAGAAATATGTAGTGCTTTCCCATCACGTATGAAAAGGAAGACTATTTTGTCAATATCCATGAATGGTCCACTGAAGGTGCACAGGAGAACCATTGTTTACACTGTCAAGCCTCGTAAAGAAGTAGAGAAAGAGAAAGAAGACATGTCGACCATCCAAGGAAGTCGAAGAGAAAAGTCAGACTTTGTGGAAACATCCTATCACATCACTGTGGAAGATAGCCCATGCCTTGACATTGATGATGAAGTCCACGAGGCTCCCCCTCAACTAGAAGATCGCGGTCAATCAACTGTGGATGACCTTAAGGAACTCAATTTCGGCACTCCGGAAGATCCACGCCCAACCTTTGTTAGTGCACTTCTTACACCTCAAGAGGAGGAGGATTACTCCAAGTTATTGGCCGAGTACAAAGATGTCTTCTCTTGGTCTTAGTCCTAAGGTATTCGTTCATCATTTAGGGATCAAAATTGGATCACGCCCTGTGAAGTAGTCACAACGCATGTTTCGACCCGAGATAGTTCCACAAATTGAAGTCGAAGTCAACAAGCTCATCGAGGAGGGATTTATTCGATAGGTGAAGTACCCATCATGAATATCGAATATTGTACCTGTCAAGAAGAAGAATGGTCAAATATGTGTTTGTGTTGACTTTCGAGACCTAAACAAGGCATGTCCGAAAGATGACTTTCCGCTACCAATTATTGAACTCATGGTTGATGCTACAACAGGGCATGAAGCTATGTCATTCATGGATGGGTCCTCCAGATACAATCAAATCAGAATGTCTTTAAAAGATAAAGAGTGTACTGCTTTTTGAACTCCAAAAAGGATATACTGCTACAAAGAGATGCCCTTCGGTCTAAAGAATGCTAGTGCCACCTACCAACGCGCGATGCAAAACATCTTTGATGACATGCTTCATCAGAGGGTTGAATGCTACGTTGATGATTTAGTGGTGAATAAGAAGAAGGTATGCGTTACCACCTTGAAAACCTTCGAATTCTTTTTGAAAGGTTAAGAAAATTCGACCTAAAGATGAATCCACTCAAGTGTGCATTTGGAGTTACCTCAGGAAAGTTTCTTAGCTCATTGTGCGTCATCGTGGAACTGAAGTTGATCCCGCAAAGATTGACGACATTCATAAAATGCCTGAGCCAAGGAATTTGAGGGAGCTTCGAAGTCTATAGGGAAACTTAGCAGTCATCCGTAGGTTCATCTCTAATCTAGCCAGACGATGTCAACCTTTCAATCATCTATTGAGGAAGGATATCCCTTTTCATTGGGATCAGTCATGTCAAATGCTTTTGAAAGTATCAAAAAATACTTGTTGAATCCACCTGTGTTAGGGGCACCAAAACTTGGGAAGCCATTGATACTCTACATTGCGGCACAAGAATGCTCACTTGAGGCACTACTTGCTCAAGAGAATGATGAAGGAAAGGAACAAGCCTTGTACTACCTCAGTCGAACTCTGGTAAGAGCTGAGTTGAACTACACGCCCGTTGAGAAAATATGCTTAGCGTAAATTTATGCAATAAAGAAACTAAGGCATTATTTTGAAGAATACACCATCAAACTCATCTCTCGAGCAGATCCTGTGAAGTTCGTGATGACTCGACATGTTTTTTCTGGGCGCCTAGAAAGATGGTCCATATTTTTTAACCAATATGAGATCACATACACACTTCAAAAGATTGTGAAAGGACAAGCACTCGCTGATTTTCTAGTTGATCACCCTTTTCCGGCGGAATGGGAGCTTTCTGATGAGTTTTCGGACAAAGACGTTTTGTTCATTGAAGAATTTCCACCATGGACAAAGTATTTTGATGGATCCGCACGTCAGAACGGTGCAGGGGCATGTGTTGTGTTGGTCTCTCCAGATAGACAAATCTTGCCATTCTCCTTTGTTTTAGATGAAACATGCTCCAACAATGCTACAGAGTACCAAGCTTTGATCAGCGGTCCTGAAATGGCATTAGATATGAAGATTCTACAGTTGGAGATACACGGCGACTCTAAGTTGATCATCAACCAACTTACGGGGATTTACGATGTAAATAAGGAAGATCTTTGGCCATACCACCACTATGCTTCTTGTTTACTCGAAAGAATTGACCAAGTGTTCTTAAACCACGTCCCAATAGAAGAAAATTGCATGGTTGATGCTTTGGATAACTTGACCACAGCGATGGCACTTGGAGAGAATGAGTCAACAAAGGTACATGTGTGTCATCAGTGGATCATTCCTAGACTTCTTGATCTTCAAATCAACGAAAATCATCATACATCTGTTCGGGTGATTGAAGAAGAGGATTGGAGGCAACCATTGATAGAGTACCTTGAACATGGAAAGTTACCTGAGGATTCGCGACAGAGAACATACATCAAGCGAATTCCACCACGATTCATCTTCTACAAAGGAACATTATTTAGCCGCTCTTTTTAAGGACTATTGATGTTTTAGACGTTAATACTACACAATATTATAAGTTAACTGTGCAGTACCCAATTTTCGAGTGCTGTCTAATAAGAAGAACCTAGTTCTTCTAGGTGTACTACTTACTACTATTTGAGGAATAATAAATCATTAAAGTAAAGACAGAGATATTTTTATGTGGAAAAACACTTAGCTCAAAAGGTGAAAAAACCACGACCTACTCCTCAGTAGGATTTGCTCAAACACTTCACTACAAACTCTGAGCCAAAACGGACTTACAAAATAAACTCTTTTGTAACCCTAGGACTAACTCTAATCCTCTTTGTATAAACTAACCTCTAGCTAATTTCTACAGACGTCAAGCTAACTCTAACTTGAACAGTGTGTACCTATTGCAATTTGCTTCTAAGAAAGCTGAAAAGATACAATGTTAAAACTCCTATTACACCCAACTAGACTCAATGATAAAAGGCTGGAACTGTTTCTTCTAATTGAACTGTAATCTTTTCACAATACTTCTGCTTGCAAATAACCTGGGAATTTTGCTTACAGAACTTGATTCAATTTAGCCTTTGTGCGTCCTTTTTGTGTCTTCTTTTTTCAGTAGTAATACTTTGAGTATTTATAAAGTCAATTGTCGAGTTCTGGTCCGATTCTACCAGGGAGAACAAGTTCTTATCAAACTCAACTTCCTTCCTTTGTTTCTGTCCTTGCTGAATTCGACTTCTTTATCTACATCAGTTTGCAATCTTTTCGTATTAGGAGACATCATCTTAGTTCTTTGATACTCAGAAATCACTAATATCTCCTATGCTTGTACTTGAGCCGACTTCTCCGTTCAGGTGTGTATGATTTTATGAACCTGGTTCATCTTGTCAACATTTGTCAATCTTCAAAACCCATTCAGTGACATGGGCCAACAAATTCCCCCTTTTTTATGATGACAAACTCTATGTTTTTATCCTGTATACACTTCAAGCACTTTGTATATTTTTAAGCATTAATCATTGAGATTTAGGTTCATTAGGTTATAAATATCACTTTTTGAAAATCACAACACATCTTCCCCCTTTTAGCATCATCGAAAAGTTGCAAAATGATACTTACCAGTTTTTAATTCTTACTCATGGCCAATTTAGGCAACTGCAGGTGCAAACATGATTAATCATCACAAGAAACTAATAATGTAAGCTAAATAAGAAATTGAGACATTTTTCAAAACAGCAAGCTTTCATTGATTCACAGGGATGATCAGCACCAAAACAGATTAAAATCAAAGACAGACAAAACATGAGAAAAATAGAATAAAAACTGAAACAAAAACTAAACACTATCCTGAACTGGACACTTGATAGGTTTGGAGGGGGTAGCACTGGACATTCCTAAGGCTGGGAGGGTGCAGATGAGGCTGGGTTCTTAGTTTGTAGAAGGGACAGCATTTGGTGTAAAACACCTTCATTTTTCTCGTTCTCCTTTGCTAACTCATCTTTGAGAGCATCACGCTCAGCTTCCACCTCAATTAAGAGAGACCTCAATCAAAGGATCTCCATATCCTTTAACTTTGCTTTCTTGTACTAGAGTACGGACCTTGCTGTTGATTGGTAGCTTCCGAGATGAACCAGGTTCATCTGCCGAGGCATTGACAGTATAATCACAAGACAGCAGAGTGTCCTTCCCAAAGAAATCCTTAGCAGTAGCCATCTCAGCCTTCTTTGTAGGAACTCCAAAATGAGCAAGAACGGCAGTCAAAATAAAGCCATAAGGGATCGCATGTGTTTTGGTGCCATTCACCACTCTGTCCAAGAGCTGGATAATAAAAGCTGGCCAATTAATCTGATTGCCTCTATACTGACACTCCATATTTGTTAAATCCATGTAGTTAGCAGTGTGTCTACGTTCTTGTCTGGGAAGCAGGAACTTGATCACAAATTCAAAGAACAGCTTATGCTCAGACTTCATCTCACTCTTGTACACAGCCTTAGGTTGAATCTCCTTCTCATTGTCGCAGAAGAATCTTGTGATATTAAGAGCTGAGGCCATTCCATCTAAACACGGCTATATCTACTTTGTGTAGTCTTCATAACCCTCAGCTGGAATGTTTAGAATGACTCCCAGTTCTTGAGCATCAAAGGAGACTTCAACTCCCTTGACCGATGAGGTGACCCTACCTCCAATGACTGTGGCATTCCCCTTGAACTCCACAACCTTATTTCTGACCAGCCTGCCTTCCATACGAAGGACCATGTCCTTCCAGCCCTGCGCTGCAAGAAAATCCAATAAATACGTCATTCCAGGCTCCTCCAAATCCTTCAACAATTTACCTTTCAAGATTTTTCTCTTGCCAAACATGGAAACTCTATCAGTAGATACTTCTCCAACCTCCTTCTCTTCCTCTCCACTACATTCTGGATCATCATCCCTCTCAATAATTTGTACTTTCTTCACCTTATTTATCTTAGACCTTGTCCTTGAAGCAGTACTCCCCTTCTTGTTGGACCAGGTCCAACCACTCTTCGTCGTTAACAACAATAGGTTCCCCTTCTCTGCATTCTTTCTTTTGCTTTCTTGCAGAGCTTTTTCCAATTTCTCCTCCTCTTCTCGTACAGTATTTCTCGTCGCACGTACCCTAGGAACAGATACACCAACAGAATCAGCAGTCTTCCTTTTCTTTGAAGGAACTGAGGCTTTAGACTTTCTGGACTTTGGAGTCCTTCTCTTCTTGGGGTTGTATGAGTCCCCCAGCTTCTTTAGTCTTTCAGCCAAAGTTTCTTCCCCAGAAGAAACATGTTCATATATTTCCTTCATCAACTTCTCCAACCCAGCAGCAGCTTCCTCAACTTCAGTAGTTCCTCCTAAAACCATGACATCCTTTTCAAGATTTTCAAGAATGGGGCCACGAATTGTACGTGGTACCATCCTCCCCGAATCCCCTCACATCTACTTCACCATCGTTCTCAAGATTTTTCTTTTTCCCAAATTTTCTTTGCTTTCTTGGCACTTCCACATCCATCGCAGACCCTACCAACACAAATCGATTCTCAGCAGGATTTAAACCAGAGGTAACTTCAGTATTACCTTTCTTAGCACTGGATGAACCAGGTGCTTCATCTTCATTGGCTGATTTAAATGAATCATTGGATGATTCTGGTTTAGAGCCTTCCTCAACACGTAACAATTCTTCCAAGAATTTTGCTCTTGAACCAGAAACCACAGATTTACGTGCAAGAACCTTAACACGACGGGTTTTGGGGGCTGGGGTAAGGTTTGGTGTGGGTTCAGGGATTGTAGAATGTTCTGGGGATGATGATTTTTCAGGAGACTCGGAACTATAGACTGAGGGAGAGTTTAAATTAGATTCATAGTTTCCCCCATCATAATCTATATATGGGGATGAGTCAGAAGAAGTTGGTGGAGGAGACGACATAATTTTGATTTGGTTAGAGAGAGAAGAAAATAAAAGGCAGTAGGG